>PVIR01038924.1:0-14258 GCA_004026965.1 Petromus typicus | reverse complement strand
CGAGCCGCCCGCTGCTAACCTCAGTCCCTGGGCGCTCTTCTGGCGTGGGCCTGGAGACAAGTAAGCTCAGTATTCTGTATTTCTTTATAGAATTGCTAGCATTAGTATATACATTTGGTAAAACTCCTTGAGCTGTACAAATTAAAAGTATACATTATATGAATTATTCTGCAAGTTAATTTTTAAATAGTTCCACTAGAAATGTACATATAAGTCACTTTTGCACAAGTGCACAATTTTTCAGAAATGAGAATCAAATCCAGGGCCTCAGGAATGCTAACTACAAACTTTATCAGTGAGCTACACTCCTAGCTCCATACATGTGTAATTTTGTACATGTTAAGTACATTATTTACACATCACAGGTAATCACAGCATACTCCTACATGTGGAAATCCTGTCTTAGGGTTTGCATATTTTCCACTTTATAAGGTAATGTGAAATTGATCTTCAAAATAGTTTTACCCAGCTTATCATAGATCCTATGGACCCACAATCTCACCAATGCTCAATCTCTTCATACTTCTTAATTTTGTCAATCTATGGATTAAAGTGATATCACATTATATTCTCAAATTCTTCTGCTTACTAATAAGATTGTTTTCCTCACTAGTTATAAATCATTTCAATTTCTCTTCTCTGAATTTGTAGTTCTACAATTTTACTTATTTGATAGGCTTTTCAAAAATTGTTTTGTTGAAGTTCTGCTTATTTTTTAGAAACTAGATCTTTTTGCAGCACCAGGGACCAAACATGGGCCCTTGTGTTTCCAAAGTAGGCTCAGTACCACCTGAGAGAAACTCCCAGCTTAGAAGCTAGGTCTTTATCCATCATGTGCTGAAAATACCTTCTTTCTGAGACATATTTTCAATCCTTTAATGATGTCATTTGATGAGCAGAAGTCCTTCGTCTTAATGTGAGAGTTTTTTTTCCCCTTTTGTGTCTTCTTTGAGAAATTATCCCATCCGTTGAAATTAGAAGGTGAAATGTATTTTCTTCTGAAAGTATTACTATTTAAAATTTTAAACTGTAGTTTAAATAGGGAAAGGAAATGAACTGATCCAGAATATTTCCTTAGAGTTCTTGGGCTGTTATGTGGGTTCAGTGAGGTTGAGAAGCACTAGGTTCAACATTTTTAATCATAGTGCTATTCATAGATTTAATAAACTAATGTGCACTAGCTACCCCCAAGTAAGGAGTAAAGTATAAATAATCTTCCATAAGGGTTGCTGTGAGTTCGAGGCTACCCTGGGCTACATAGTGAGTTAAAGGCTAGCCTGAACCACAAAACCAGAACTTGTCTCAAAAAATTTAAAAAAAAATTCCATAATTTTGACATGAAACTGCCATCAGAACCATCTCACAAGTGCTTGGTAAGTTTATAGGAAATGAACTTACTAGATCTCTGTTGTACCTACTCAATCCTTCTGTTGTAAGAGTGAAAACAGCTGTAAACAGTGGATTTTAAAGATAAGAATGGTTGTAATCCAGTAAAACTATGAAGATCCTGAAATCTGAATTTCATGTGCAGTCAGATGCCACAAAACAATATTTTGGTCAACAAGAGTTTTACAAATTTGAGGGTGGTCCCAAAAGATTCTATTTCCTAGTGGAAGTGATAACCACTTGGTATGTGCAAGTACACTTTATATTTGCAAAATGACAAAATCACCTAATAACACAATATATGAAACGTTTAGCACATGATTGTGATTTCTATGTGTCATGAAATATTCTTTTGGTTTTCCAACTTTTAAAAGAATATAAAACATTTTGAGCTTTTAGTGTCGTGCAAAAACAGCAGCATTTCTAGAAGCAGATTAAAGCACTCCAAAGGAAGGACTGTGAGAGGGTTGCAGACAGCCACATGCCACTGAAAGAAGAAATTATGTTGGATTATGGTTTTAGAGCATGCAGTCCATGGCTGGATGGCTCCAAGGTAGAAACATGGCAGAATGATATGGTGAAGAAAATCTGTTCACCTCACAGTGATTAGGAAACAGAAAGAGCAAAGAAGAACCAAACAAAGAGAGGTGAGGCTATAGACAAGAATATACTCTTCCAGGTTTTGCCTCTGGTGACCTACTTCCTCCAACCAGTCTCCATCTCCTAGCAGTACATTCAGCTGTGAACTCTTCATTGGATTAATTCACTGGTGAGGCTGGTACTTACGGATGACTCAGCTGTCTCCTGAAAGCTGACCTCTTGTGTCCCAGCCACAGAGAAGTATTTTGACCCTCTTGTAAAGATATTGGAATTGTCATGTTATTCTGTTCCTCAGTTATCTGATGGAAATATTTGAAAGGCAGCAAGTTTCTTGTTAGTAACAACTTCCATTCCTTCTAGAGGAAAAGAGATGCCTCTGAGGTCACTGTATCATCAGCTGAAAGTACCCTGGGAACTTTACCTAGGCTGAAGTTCTTTAGCCAAAGGGTTGCAATAAATGGAAGGGCTTCAGAATAGCTCAGTACCACCTGAGAAATATTTAGATCAACAATAGTTTTTATTCTCTCATCATCTTCTTTCCTAACTTCAAAGTTTTTTAATGTGCACTTAATGAAAATTAGTTCATTATGCATTCAGTCCTACAGAACAGTATTTTTAAATAAAGTTAATTACTTTACAATGATAAGATAAATGCAGTTTGGCATAAATTGATATCTGTTAAAATTTATATCATACAACACTGTTTCCTTGGATAGTAGATATTTGGGGTAAATGAAAGGAGAAGTTTAGTTAAATACAATTGTAAATGGTGAATTCTGTCTTAAATACACTTAAGCATGTGTCTTGGTTACTTTTCCTACTGCTGAAACAAAATACCCAACACCCACAAGTTAAAACAGGAAAGAATTATTGTAGTCCACAGTTGGTTGTGGTTTCAGTTCATATTAGATTGCTCTCAGGAAAGGTGGCATGGAAGAAAGGCATCCAAGAGCAGACAGGCAGGAAGCAGCAAGCAGCAAGCAAGCAAAAAGCAGAGACCTTACTTCTACCCAAAACCATGTGAAACGAATTTAACAATCACACAACCCAGCATCACACATTATAGAATCAGAAACCGCCAAAGAGCTCCACATATGACCATGCAAGCCATCACATCGTGTTTGTACTTTTTAAAAAAATCTTACAGGTTTTAAGTGCCTTTAATACACTAATGGGGGGTATAATAAATGCAGGACCAATATTAGTTTGAAATATATTCCAATCTGAGCCACAACTCTTTTCTCTCTAAAATCTCATAAAATTTTTGTTCCTCCCTTGTTCTAAAAAATACCAGCCAAAATTATTAGGAGCTAAAATCAATCCCTCCTATTTCTTGTGGACATTTAAGGTTCAATTGTCTCCTTCCTAAAGCTTTTAAATTTTTCCTGCAAATATTCCAGTCAGTGAGTGGAAAAAGATGTAAATGAACAGTTCTGTTAGTTTTAATATTTTTTTACTTTAAGCATTTAGCTCTAATGAAACTTTTATTAGTATATTATTAATTATTGGTTGAAAATAGGTGGTCTATTGGGGGAAAATAACCAATCTGAACTTTCTTTGATGTTAGAAGAAAGATTGAACATTTTTCAAGAAAGCTTGTTTTACATTATTTCATTAGTTTAAGCAAACATCTATTCCTTATAGACCTGATGTCCACAGTCAAAATATCCTAAGTGACAAATTCCAATTTCAAACTTAGTGCTGATTAATTGATGGTTCATAGTGTAACAGAATTTCATATTCTTTTCTTTTTCTAGAACTACCCCAAGTCCAAGTATATATTTAGAGTTATTTTTTAAATTTTTATTTATTTATTTATTTTTTGTGAGACAGAGTGTCTCTCTTTGTAGTTCAGGCTGGCCCTGAGCTCAGCCTCAAACTCACATCACAGCAATCCTTCTGCCTCTGCCTCCCGAGTTCTGGGATTACAGGCGTGAGCCACGATACCCGGCACTGTGGTATGTGGTACTGATTGCTGCTGGGTGTGAGTCTCTACGCCCTGTATTGTATGTGGTTACTGAAGAATTGAACCTGGGCCCTTGCACTTGCAAGACAGGTGCCAAAACCACTGAGCTAAATCCCCGGCCCTATTTAGAGTTATTTTTATAGTGTCATGAGATTTGGGGCAAAGTAGCAGGTAGCCAAATTTCAGAAAGTTGGCCAGTCAAAACCCACTTATGAGATACGTTTCCTATTGCAAAGGTGGTCAAGGCTGACTATACCAGGAAGATAATCTGACCTGAGAAATTCTGCAAACAGAGAATAATGATCCACTGAAGCAATCAGATCTGAGAGCTGAACTGTGATTTTGAGAGTCAATGAATGGGTGAGAAGAGTAGACCACAGAAAAGAAAATAGAGGTAAAGAAAGTAACATAGCAGGTCTGGTCAGATAAACGTGCAGGAATCCGTGTTTGGAGCCTGTCTGACCTCCAGGACCCCAAAGTATGAGTCCCCATGACAATGTTAACACAAGGGTTGGTTGCACAGCATTCCAATATAGTTTTGTTACCTGGCTGAGATTCTTGTGTTGCTAATTCCCCAGATAGTTTCATAGGGAACTCATCTTGCGCAACACTGAATATGACAGTTCTTTACAGTGAGAAGAATCCAGCTTACTCAGGTGGGAAGCACAGGTAGAAAAATGCTGACTGCTCTTCCTTCTGATTGCTGCCATAATAAAATACTTGTCCCATTTGCCAAGGAGGAAAAGAGATGCCTCCGAGGTCACTGTATCTTCAGCTGAAAGTACCCTGGGGACTTTACCTAGGCTGAAGTTGTTAGCCAAAGGGTTGCAATACATGGAAGGGCTTCGGAATAGCCATGAATCTTCTGATGTTGTAAGTAAAACAATTTACCTATGTACATTTTGGAGGTGAGGTATCATTCATAACTTTCCCTAGACTCTCAAAGATGTTAGTGGGTAAAATGTGTGCAGACAGAGATAGGAAAAATCTGTTTGGTTTTGGTTTATTAGCTTTTCTGTAGATCAAAGAGAGGATTCTCTAAATTAAATTATTAGGGTTTTATTATAATTTCTTTGAATCCATTCTGTATAGCTAAATTATATTTCTCTTGGTTGTCCCCTAGCTTGACATCACTATTTTTATCTCAGAAGAAATGAGGTAAAAAAAGTGTCTCAGTTTTTATTTAGTGCATAAATAAATAGCAGTAGAAAAAGTGTTCAGAGGGTCAAAATCTCATATTTAGCTGTAAAGTGACATATCTTTGTGGCCACATAGTGTCTCATGCTAAGGCTTTCCGGTTGAAAGTACACCCACCCATGAAACCATCCGCATCTCCATACCTGTTCCACTCCCCCACCAAATACAATTCCAAGTTCTTGACCACTATGAACAGAAAGGGAGTGCTGGCGAAGTCTCTTTAACACTGTGTATGAGAGTGAAAATGTCGAAAATTCACCAGAGGCTAAAAAATAAAACTTTCTTGTGATAGTGTTGAAGTCTACCCATGAAGAGAACTAGTAAAGTCATTTTTGAAAAAGAATAAATATTTTCAGTCATCAACATGATCATAAATTCCACCTAGAATGTATCAGTAAACTCAATAAATAAGAAAGAATTAAAATATTTAACAATGCCCCAAACATAGAAGCTGAAAAATAAAATAGTTTCTCATGAATGTGTGAAAACCCACCACCAAAAACAGGCATTTTTAATTAAAATAATTTTAAGGACCTTGAAAAAATGAATCCATATGCTGAGGCAGCAAAATAGACTGAGAAGGTTTGACTTTAATGATGGGGAGAAGCAAATATGGACCCCATGCTGCTGCTCTTGGGGACTCAGTAGTTGGCAGCCCTGCGGGGCCCAGAACCCTGAGCGGTCCTCTCCTGGGCCTGTGGTTAGAGCAATGACTTGTACATATTTTATTTATGATGTGTTGCAGAGGGAAATTGGAAGGGAGGAATTAATTTGAGATGAACTAAAAGGAAAAGTGCATATAGGAGATTTCATGGTCTTTGTTAGCATACAGAAATGTTAATCTTTGGGTTGCTTTCCAATGACGACTTCCAGAAATTATTTCTGCCTCTCTTCTTTTGGATCAAGGACAGTAATAGTCTTCCTTTTTTACAAGATTTTCATGTTATAAAATTCTTGCCTGTTGTGTTTAAAAAAATGTAATCACTTTGCTTAGAGAACAGGAGTAAGTAGATTTTTTTTTTCAGGGAGTGTTTAAAAGTAAGTAATGATTCAACTTTAAAAACAGACTCTTGACAATAAATTCTCTTGACAGTACATATACAAGGCAAAATTAATCTTGTGAACAAACCCAAAATATATTATTCTCATTTTTGCTTATTTCAAAAAAATTTTTTGAAGTATAATAAACACACTGAAGTGTGCATATGACATCTAAATACAGCTTAACAGACAGTAAGAAAATAAATTTCTGTTACCTTGTTCAGATAAATAAGAGAAATCTCACAGGAACCTTTCTGTATTAGAAGTCTTCTTTCCCTGTAGATAATCATTATCTTTTGCAATTCACACTTGTTTCTATTTTTATTTTTACCAAAAAGGGCTTTACTAAACAGCATAGTTTAATTCATGTTATTTTGAAGCAGGTACTGTGTAGTCTGTGGTGCCTGTTTAATATTTTTATTCATTGTTATGTCTTCACAATATATCAATGGCATGGCAATGTGTTAAATGTTATTGTCATGTGATATTCTAATTTATTTCTCCATTTTTCTGTGGATGGACATTGTTCCAGTTAGAGGGATGACACACAGTGTTATTGGGAATATTCTTATATAAGTCTTTCAGAGCAGATGAGCATGTTCTTTGGTAGATATAGACGTAGAAGTGGAACTACTGGATTCTTAAGGTACACATGTCTTCATATTTATAAACACAGCCAAATTTCTTCAAAAGTGATTATATTATGCATAGGCTTTTCTATGCTTCCTCATGAAAATGGCATACCTAAGTCATGTGGCTAAGGACTGCACCTGGTTTTCCTGGCAGGAATAGGTTAGTAATTTGGTTTGGGGACAACTCTATTTGCCAACTTTTGTTTTCCTTGATTAAATTTCTCCAGTTGATACATTACTTCAAACATTATTTCTTATGCCTTTATACTGATAATACAGTCATCCTTGTTTAAAAAAATCAGCCTCTGATCTGCATCAATATAGCTGTATGCAAGTTGCAATTAGGGGACTCAGAAGAATGCCAATACCAGGAAAATAATTTGCAGAGGACATACTTTCCCTTGGGTTTTAAGCCTCTATATTAAAGCTGTGATGTGTAGTGCAATCTGGTTCTTTAATCTTTATTTTTAAGGCTATTTAAGTGATGCCAATGTAACAGAATGACTTACCACAGTTAAATGCCAAACTGGGATTTTAAAATACCAATGTTTTCTTCTTTAAAGTTGGATCCCTGCAGGATATTATTAGGATGCAAGCGTCTTCATGGCAGTCTGTCACCTTGTGCCTCCAGAAATTGAAAGCTCATCATGTTCATGGATCAGCACCATTTCTACTTATTAATATTTTTAGTGTCTGCCTTTTAAAGCAGGCACAAAATGAAGGGCTTTTTAAAATAGCCTTGTACGTCTATTTGGGCTCAATATATCCTGCTTAAATGAGTTGTTGATATCAGCATCTCCATCCCCTTTGCTGCCTCTCTGAATATGGGACGCACCTGTGTCTGATCCAAGACCATGGAAAGTCTCCAAAGATTTCACCATCACTGGCCTTTTCTTCTTGAAAACTCTTGTGATGAACATTATTTTAATTTTCTCATCTAAGAAAAGGCTCTTAAAAAGTTCAAAATTAGGAACCAAAGTTTGGCTCGTCACCAAATTTCAGGCAATAAAGAGCTCTTATATAAAATGAAGCAAATCACTTGATTGTTCAAAGTGAAGTTAAGGATGATGTGCTCAGTTAATACTGTGTTATTTTTCAGTATTAAGTGTTTAAGGAAATATATGGACATGAATATAATTTTAATCTTGTCATTGCTATGGTCCTTTTGTACTCTTCAAACTGTGATAAAGTTTAGTTGTTATTGTAACAGTATTAAAAGGATTGACCTTTATGAATTATTTAGATCATAAGCACTTCACCCTCATAGGCAACATTACGATATTACAGAAGAGTTTAATCTTTTGCCTCTTTTTCCTTGTGCTTTCTCCAGCCCAACCTAGGATGCAGGCTTCAAGGCAATATTATGGATCAAACTTACCAATCCTGGTAGAACTTTGATCATGGACTTACCCTCCAGAACTATGAGCCAATAAAATTCTGTTCATTATAAATTATCTACTTTGTGGTATTCTACTACAGCAGCACAAAATGAGATAAGACAGTCATTTTATATTTATATAAAAACAAGTGATACAGTCCCTCACTCTGCAGGAACTAGCACTTAGACGAAGCATGTATGGAGAAATGAAAAGTACATGGCAGAGTGTGCAGTGTGCATAGTAGAATTTTCAGGTTTTAGAAGGATCACATCCTTAGAGTCAGGGGGTGAAGTAAAGACCACAAGAAGGTTTGGGGAAGTTGGACAGGAAAGGAATGGCAGCGTTAGGGAAGCCCCACAAGATGTGAGAGGAGATAGTGGTATACTACTCTGCAGCTAGGACCACCAGTGCCAGCATCCAACATGTAGTGTGTCATCCGCAGAGGCTTTGTGTGTCAGAGGGAGAAGCAGCAAGTAGGTGCTGCTCAGCATTCTTCTCTTTTTTCATGTAATAATATGTTTATTTTCAAATTTATTTTAATGAACAAGTTAAAAATGTATTTTTATAGTATTCAAGACATTTAAAATATGTACATATCACAGAATGTCTAAATTGAGCTAATTAACATATTCATTAGGTCACATACGTATGGATTTTTTGTATGGTAAGAAACTTAAAATTCAGTCCTTTAACAATTGTTAGGAAAATTGTACTTTGTTATTAATTATAGTCAAACCATAGAATTCTTGACCTTAGTCCTTCTCACAGAAATTTTCTTTCCTTGAATAACACTTCCCAACCTCCCTTGCTGCCCCTCAGACCTTAATAACTGCTCTACTCTCTACCTCTGTGAGTTCACCTGCTTTGGACTCCTCACCTAAGTGAGGTAATGCTGTAGCTATCTCTTTGTGCCGGCCTTATTTCACTTGACATAGGTCTTCCACATTCAGCCACGTTGTGGCAAATGACCAAATTCCCTTCCACGTACAAACTTAAGTATCATATTATTTCTGTCTATAAGAAATCCAAAATAAAAATCAAAGTGAAAGGCAAAATAAAGGGTTGGTAAAAGGAAACGGGGAGGCAGACTATCAGCAAACAGAAAGCAAACCAAGAGTCTGAGGGTGAGTAAAGGTAGAGAGGGGAAGGCGATATAAAATAATTTGAGATGTGTTGTTCACATGTGACAATTACAATAAATATAGGCACTACGTGTCACAAGCATAGACTAAAAAAAGTAAATGAGGGAAGGGATCTACACTTGATCTTAGCTGAAAGGCTGAGAACCGATGGGGGGAAGGGATCTAGAAGAGAAAGGATAGGGAAGGAGGTAAGGGGGAGGGCAAGGGGAATAAAAATAATTAAGATATGCTATGTATACATATTACTCCCTGAGAATAATGTAAATACCGTGTACTACAAGCATATACTAATAAAATTTTTTTAGAAGAGGGAGATATTTTAGGACTTAAAGTGCCATATGCAGTTGAGCAGATGGGGCATCATGATGTAAACCGCACCCAGCAGACCTGTGCATATACAATCTGAAAGTTGTTGAGTTAGGAGAGAGCCATCTCACCTGCCATGCTGTATACATTTTATAAAATGACCCCCTTCCAAATCAACAAAACTGTGTGATTAGGTTTCAAGATGTGTGTACACTAATATTAGCACTTTAAAAGATGGTATTTTATGTTCTTACAAATACTTCTATAAGAATATTGTGAGCAGTGTTCATAGCAGCCCAGGACTCTAAACTACCCAAAAGCCCATCACCAGAGGAATGGATATCAAACTATAGAACCTCCATGCAATGAAAATAGTGTTGTGCAATAAAAAAAGGATGGAGTACTGATATATGCCACAACCTGGACAAATTTCTACAGCCACCACACTGAACAAAATAATCCATACAAGAGTATGTGTTATGCAAGTCCACTCATATAAAAAGAAAGTGTAGGTTAATCACAAAAGAAAACAGAAATTGTCTGGATGCTAAATATAGAAGGTAGGACTGCATGAGGAAATTTGGAGGGTAATGGAAACATTCTTAATCTTGTATATAATTGTATGGTTAACATGTATGCAGATTATTGTGCTTAAACGAGATACCACAATAAATGCCATTAAAGAAGTTAAAGTTTCAAATATTCTCTTTCAAAAACTGTGTTAGAGTTGATTTATTTTTAGTTTTTAGTTCTTCAATGTATTTTTACACAATTTCTGTGTTGATCTTGCCTCTTAACAACTTTGCTGGAAAATGTAATCTACTTCCCTGAGAACATGGAAGAGAGGAAGTATTTGTATGTATCAAAAAGTCAAAGACAATTGAAATATATCAGTCTTATTTTTCCACTCATATTACTTTTTTGTATGTTTTTAAATACTAATATACCCCATTGTATACTAGAGTGATTGTAACAATTTTATATATCTATCTATATATATATATCTGTCTATAGATAGATATATCTGTATCTATATCTATCTATACATATATATTTTTTGAGACAGGGACTAGCTTTGTAGTTCAGGCTCACCTTGAGATCACTATGTATCCCGGGCTATCCTCAAACTCACAGCAATCCTTGTGCCTCTGCCTCCAGAGTGCTGGGATTACAGGCATGAAGCACCACACCTGGCATTGTGGTGTGTGGTTGCCAGAGATCGAACTCCGGACCTTGCGTTTGCAAGGCAGATGCTGGAACCACTGAGCTAATTCCCCGGCCTCTTGTTATGTATTTTGTAAAGAACTAGATGAGAGGCTTTGAAGCTTCCCCAAACAATAAAATGATAACTGATAAAAGTTGAAGAAAGACATGTTAATTATCCTGATTTGATCATTCCACATAGTATACATATATCAAATTATCACAGCATAGTAGTACATAAATATGTATAATTATTATGCTTCAATTTTAAATACACAAATATTGGCTAACTTAATCTAAAACTAAAATAAGGAAGAATGTAAACATTCAAATCCATTCAGATAAGTAGTTGTTGGGGTTACTTTATCTGATCCTGTTCTGATATCATGGAATATTCAACTTGAATTAATAAATTGGATCATTTCCCAGATAGTTTTTCTCCTGTTAGGTATTTGCTGAGTTGGCAGAAAAATCCATCATCTTTTAGCTCTGATTAATGAAATGACAGTCTGTGACAGTCTGTGACATACAGACTCAGGGAAGCTGAAGAATGACAGGCAAACTTTAAAGGGTCCCCTTCACAAGGGGGGAAGTGGCTTTCTTGCTGTATGATCATCTTGTTTTTCTCCACTGGAGTTTGAGCCAATTACAGTCGTATCTCAACCGAAAAGGCTCCACACCTTTGATCATAAAAAGATTAATCACCTTTCTACTAGTGACTGTCTTTGGTTTGATCCTATCAATTATTCATTTGTAAAGTATGAGTTCGTCATTTTTTACTGCAATGTTGGTTGCACAGATTGGTTGTGTAGTGGAGTGGAGGAGGAGGATGGTGGTGAGCAAAGGGGCTGTCATTTCACTAGCATGAAGATGTTACAGTCTTACTTGAAAGGAAAAACAGCTTGGAAAATCTTGCACTTTTGTACATTAAGCTGGTGCCATCCGGAGCCAGAGCCTTAGGCCTCCTAGGTGTACTACTTTTAGCATCCTTGATAATGCTTTTAGAGCAGTGGTTCTTAATCTTGACTGCATTTGTGGATCACCTGAGGAACTTTTAAAAAACATCACAGCAAGCCTCACCTCCAGAGATTCTGAATTAATTGATCTAGGGTGAGACCCAGGCAAAGATAGTTTTAAAAGCATGCCAGGTGTTTCAAATATGTAGCCAGGTTGGCTAACTCCTGATGTAGAGGCAGGAGAACTACTGACATAGAGGCATCATTTAAAGCATTTTTTCAAAGCTTTAAATATATATAATATTTTTAAATGTTTATAGTCTATATTGATTCAAAAGGGTTTGCAATAGGTTCCAAATATATTTGGTCCAGAGGCTTTTGTAAACCCTGAAAATTATAATTAACATAAGTGAAAATCAAAACACATGTGAAGTACTAGTCTTCCCCACTGGCAGAAATTTAAAAGACTGCTGATCTCCAGTGATGATGAGATATGTGGATGTGGTAATGCTGATACAACACTCATAGAAGTGAAAATTGTTGCCAGTTTCCTGGAGGGCATTTTGGTAATATCTGTGAAGTCCTGTATAAATTTGTCTAGAAATTTCACTGCTATGGATATACTTGCAAAATTTCACTAAGATACAAGTCTATAAATATGTATTATAAAATTATTGCAATATGAAAAATAAAAATCAAAAGGCCTATCAAAAGATCAATTAAGTAAATTTTGGTGCATTACTAAGATGGAAGATGGTGAAGATATTTAAAAAGAAGCACGCTCTCTATATGTCCTGATACCAAAAGATCTCTAAGATAATATCAAGAGGAAAAATACAGAAAATTTTGTACACTATTGTTTCTGTATAAATTTAAATAAATATGACTTTAAATACCTGTTCACAAGTGCATATCGTTTGTAAATGGAATGTGGTTATCTTTGAGAAATAGACTTTAGAAGTAGTGGAAAACTTTCATTTGTATTTTGTACCTTTCTGTACATTTGAATTTTCTGATTAATTATATATTTATTTTGGAGTGATCTGGGTGGTAAAATAATATTTCTTTTTCATCATATAAACTTTTAAAAGTATAGGAATCTGGAATGTAAACTTTTTAAGGCAGAAAAATAAGATGAAAGTATGAGTAAATTTGGAATATAAAATATGTCTTAAAGTCCGTGCATTTGTTAAATTTGGGTGATATTCACACTGCTCTCTATAGGAACTAATAAAAATTAGAAATATCATCAAATGGATTACATGACTGATGACACCAGTAAGATAAAAATGCAACTATTGGAGAAGTCCAAACCTTCACAAAACTTAAGTAAATTTCTTTCTTTCTTTGGAAGATCCTCAAAAGCGAAAATTGTGTGTGATACTGGAAAAACCCTCAAAGGTTAACTAGAAAAAGATCAGGAATGTTGATCAGTTCACAGATAGTGAAAACACCAGGACCAGTTCACTGACTGAGCCCTTCTGCTGAGATAGCAGTGTTCTCAGCCTCAACAACTGTGGATGGTGTCAGAATAAAGAAGGCTGAGGAAAGGCAAAATTCTTCCCTTATCTCTGAGTCTCTGGCCTCTGAATTCCAGGACATACATGGGAGATTCTCAGATTCTCCAAGCCTTTGACCTGGGATTGAGTCACACCATAGGCTTCCCTGATTCTGAGGTTTCCTCCTGGAATCTTTAACTTGCCCAGAGCTTCTCTGGTAACTTCTCAGCCTCCATCATCCTGTTACCCAGTTCCTCTGTAAGTCATTTCTCTCTCTCTTTACTCTTCATTCTACTAGTTCAGTCTCTCAGGAAAACCATGACTCATATACTCACCAAGATACCAAAGCGAAGCCAGGATGAGGGTCCAGACCCACAGCTGACCAGTCCAACCTCACTCAGTCTTTTTTTTTTTTAATCTTTATTGGTACATTATGAATACACATATCATCACATTCAACATTGAGAGTTTGTTCCATAATATGACATGACTTGATTCTCATTTTCCCCATTCCCCCACCCACTCTGCAACCCCCACCACCTATATACATAAGCTTTTTTTCTTTTTTGATTACTATCACATTTTTCTCCTCTGTCACTCAGTCTCTTTATGCTTCACACTATACCACTTGCTTTGCTGTCAGGAAATTAGATTCACACTTTGCCTTAATTCTGATATCTTTACCAGTTTCAGAAAAGATCATACAAACAAGTGAACAATATGAACAAAGTATTTGAACATACCTTCTTCCTGTAGTCACAGTGGCTGACAGCCACTGAACAAAAAAACTTGAAATTAAAATTCAGTGCATAATAACATCTGGAAGAAACTACAAAATGTTTTTTCAAATGAGGGAACAAATAGATATTGGTGCAATAAGGAATAAACTACAGGTTCAGTATCCCTTATGACAAATGCTTGGAACAGAAATGTCTTTGATTTTTTTTTTTT
>PVIR01038923.1:0-14247 GCA_004026965.1 Petromus typicus | reverse complement strand
GGGCTGGCCGTGTGATCAATGTGTCTGTGAGAATATGCTCTACCATATGCAGTTCTTATTTGACCCCACACTTCTCTGGAGCAGTCTTCAGAAGAGTAGGGGTCAATGAGGCATGGAAAATGCATGACAAGCCTCTCCATTTCTCTCCATCTCTCTTCGTCTCTCTCTGTCCCTCTCTCTCTTCTTTGTGGGAGTGTGGATTAAACCTGAGGCTGCTGTACCAGGTATGTCTAGCTCCATAGTTTCCATATTTTGTTTTGAGACAAGGCCTCGCTCAGTAAGTTACTCAGTCTGGGGTGGAACTTGTAATCTGCGTGCCTCCGCCTCCCAAGTAACTGAGATTCTGGGTGGGTACCCTGTGTCTGGCATGGGATCTCTGTAAATGCTTGGCGTCCCTGGTGCTCTGACAGCGTTACTGGTGCTCAGGCCAAAAATGACATCTCCACAGGTGTCTGTGTGTCATGGGGACTTAGTCAAAGGACAATTTAAACTATCCAGAAAAGATCACAAAGCATCCGAAGGTGGGTTTTTTAAATGATCGACTCGAGGTTAATGAAGGCACAAGTGTGGTGGGACGTGGATTTCACAGATAGCTTGCGGTCCTGACATGTGCCTTCCTTCACGCGGCACTCACCCACTTGGTTAGCTGCGTATTTCTCACTTGCCAAATGAGGCGGTAGGTACGTGGGATAAATAACTGACAAACGTCACTGGCTGTGTCTTCAAGGAGCTCGCAGTTTGGTTTGTGGGTGACAATGGGTGCTGGGGAATGACGAACTAGTTTGCTCGGTAACTCTGTCCTCTTTGGACACAAAATGAGGGTTTTCATGTGTTCAGCACATTGCAGACATTGTATAAATGTGATTAAAAGTGTGTGAAACTTTTAAAATAAAAATTTATAATGCAAGTAATATACATAGTTTAAATGCTACAGAAGTTGGTGAACTAAACTCCACTTGCATCTTTCCCTCCAAGTCTCAATCTCGAGAGACAATTACCATGGACAGTGCTAAAGCCTTTCCAGATTCTTGCAAAGAACACAAAGTCAGAAGCGAGTCCTTGCTTAGATTAAAACTCCTTTCACATAGCTCATGGTTGTTCGATGGCTTGCTTTTCCCTCTTCATTTTACACGGTGGATCCTTGCACAAAGCAGTGTACACTTTTGCATTGGATTGCACATATGTGTACATAGCAATATACTTCACTTTCTTTCACTGCCTACTTAGGAGTTATTTTGGGGATATCATGAGTCAGCTCCTTCTTTGATGGAATTTGAGTTCGTTTCCATTTCTTTCTATTAGAAGCAGCACTACAGTCGACATCCGCTTGATCCCTGAAAATGAACCTGAAGACTCTTCCAGGAGTGGAATTTCTGTGTGAATGAATATGTACATTAGAAGTTTTGCCAGATACTGTCAGAGTCTCCAAAAATGTATTGCTTCATGTCATCACTGTTAATGTTTGAGAATGTCTGTTACTCCAAGTTATTGACAACCCTCCTATGTTATATATTTAATATATGAATATTTCTATTTGTGAATTTAATTTCATGGAATCAGTATATTACTGTATTATTTTGCCTTCACTAATTTGTGAATATCGCAAAAAGCTCTAGTGATCCATAAAATACAAACATCCGACTTGAATCTAGAAATAAGGAAAATTGCAAAATATCTCATTAACTTTTAAATGTGATTGAGTTCTTTTTTTAGAATTTGTCAAATTGATTGCTGTTAGAAATGAGCATACATCATTTCAGTTATAATGTTAGTTATACATTGTGAAAGTTTTTAACATTGTAAAATTTGAGCAGTTTATTCAGTCAAGGATAATTTATTTTATTTTTTCTGGTTATAGAGACTGAATCCACAGTATTCACACTGAGCTATACCTAGCTGTGAGGCTAGGGTCAAACTTGCAGTCTTCCTGTCTCAGCCTCTGAGGGCTAAGATTTCAGGCATGTGCCACCACACCTAGATAACAGATAATTTTTTGAGCGTCTTTTTCATCCCCAGTAGGGTTTCAAGCACTGAGAATAAAGCACTGAATAGTTACGCACTATTTAATAGAGGAGACCAACAATACATATGCACTTCAATATCAGGCTGTGGTAAATGTTGAGAATAAAAATCAAGAGGGTTAGGAGACTGGAGGGGAAAAGCAGGGCTATATTTGGTAGACTTTTCAAGGGATATGTCAGAGTGCAAGCCTCCTTGGATGTAGGGGATGAGCCACGCAGAAGGAGGAAGAGCAGGTGCAAAGGTCCTGAGGTAGGACCAGGTTTTAATGTTGGTCTTGGATCTAAATGAGTCATATCATCAGTATTCCTTTCATCCACAGTCTTCTCTTTCCCAGCCTTCCTGTACTGGTTTAACATTTAATTGGAAGATTTGTTTTCAAGCGGGGCCTAAAGTTTTCCAATTCATAATGTCATTTTATGAATGTATATAAAATTATAAAATCATAGGGCCTGGGATTTAGCTCAGGGGTTCCAGCTCGTGCCTTGCAAGTGCAAGGTCCAGAGTTTGATCCCCAGTAACCAAACACAACAATGCCAGGTGTGGTAACTCACACCCACCAGCAAATAGTACCACATACCACAATGCTGGGTGTGGTGGCTCAGGCCTGTAATCCCAGCACTTGGGAGGCAGAGGCAGGAAGATTGCTGAGTTTGAGGCTGGCCTGGGCTACATAGTGAGCTCAGGGTCAACTTGAACTATAAAGTGAGACCCTGTTTCAAAAAAAAAAAAAATCACAGAATCATCACATCCCCTCACAATCCTGTAAGAAATTGTTGCACTGTCTTGTGTTGATAATTGTTCTGAAGAAATCTGAAACTAGCTTGAGGATTTCCTCTTTGATGGTTGTTTCCTTCCTACCTTCTCCTTACTTGTACAGTTTTCTTGGTGCTGACAGAATTTTTGTCAGATCATTTTCTTTACTAGTGCATGTGTGTAGTGTAAATGTTTCCACTCCTTGTGTGGAGTTGGTATGTGGACATAACATATCTTAATTCCTGTTTTTATTGCCTTTCCCTCCCCTCATAACACCTCTCCGACTTTGTAACTTTTCTATAATACTTCATCCTGAAAATCACACTGTTAGTTTTCCCTGGAAAACAGTAGCTCCTTTGGTCTAGAGATTTTGTATTTTCTTCTTCTTTTTAATGAAGATATTTTCTACCTGGTTTTCAGTTTTAGCAGATCCTTTGGTTATATTCTCTACCATGGGAGCAGCACATAGTTCTGCCTTCTGACAATATCCATTTTAAAATGCTTTTCCATTTTTCCTGAGTTGTCCATGAGTTTTTATTGATGTCTGCTGGTAATTCAGTTTTTAAAGGCTATGTTTGTTTGATTCTTTTTCTAATATGGTTTGTGCATCTGTAATTGTTTTATTGTTGTATTGTTTTCATTTCCTGACTCTGCTCATTTTTCACTTACTTTTTAAAGGGTTTATAATTTCTTTAACTTCTTTGAATGTATGGAGAAGAATTTTATTATTTCTTACAGTTTTTTTCTGAAATATAATTATCTATTTTCCTGTAAATCTTTCCCTTTAAAAAATAGTAGCTGGATAGAATAAAAGCATTTTGAAGGTTACTGAAAGTTTTACATTTATTACCCATTTTCAAGTAAACCTGCCATTTACCCATGAATTAAGTAGAAGGAAAGGAGTGAGCCATGTGGGAAGACTCTGACTCTATCTTGTTTCAGAAACATTCCGTACAACACTGCTATGTACTGTATTACAAAGTGCCTCAAAGTGAGCGAGCAGCCTTAGGCCACATCATCTATCCATACTTCCTGTGTGAGTGTATAGACATATGTGTGTGTGTGTGTGTGTGTGTGTTGCAGAGGTGGACAGACATTTAGCATCTGTTTGTTACTGCTTAGTTGACACTGATTTGCATCTATCGAGGGAGCTAGAGAGCAAGAGAACAACAAAGGTAATTCCTTCTCTCTCCTTCCCTACCTCTCTTGCTTCTAGACTCTTCCACCTTGTTTTAAGTTCTCAAGTGTTGGAGATAAAGAAGAAAGGTACACACAGTATTCCTATAAATGTCACTCTGCTATGAAACCTACTCCTCCCCATACAGGAGGTATTTTCGAGGACCTGCCCATTCTCTTCTTCACCATCCCATCTCTGGCCTCCAGGAAATCTCACCTTACTTCCAAATTTGAAAACCAATGGGCTTCTGTGGAAGTATGTATCACTTTTCAGCGCTGTCCATTGATTTCATTCAAATGTTACACTTTCAGCCAGACAATTCTAACAGCATGTAATTTGAGAATCTTAGTTCTTTGCTAATTTTATAGGAGACTGAGTTTTCTCTCCAGTTTTTCATTTTTTCCATTCATTTCTGCAAATTTCAGGGAAATATAGAGAGAACTTGCTTTTACTTTTGTATCTGAGCAAAATGAATCAATAAAGCTTGCATTCCTATGTGCTTCCTTTGTCTTTTTCCGCCCTCGTTGGAAACATGTCTGATCGAAAGTTCAGGGATGAAGTGGTGATTACCCTGCAGCAAAAGCACCTGTACAGTGTGTGCAGTGGATATTCTCGACCTCCCACTTCAAGTCACCCTCTGCCCTGGCCCCCAGCTTTCTGCCCATGACAGTGACCCCTGTGCTTTCTATAACTTGACTGTCATGCTCTTGGACTTCCTCTTGGGTCTGTCAATCGAAAGCAGCAGCAGGAGATGAGGTAAGGTCATTGCTCTTGCTGTATGATCTCCTTTCCGGCGGGGCAGTGCAGTGGGCATTGGCTGCTTTTCTCTGCCGAAGGCCAGACCTCTCACCTGAAGCCCTCACCTCCAGCTCCAGTTGTCTTTCTGGATCATGCTAATCACTTCTTTCCTTTGCTGTAGGTATAAGGTGTGGCCCTGGCTTCCTTGACATTTGCCTGACCCAGGGTCCTTCACTGTCCTTTTGGTGTCTTTATTCTGTTTGTGCCTATGAAGAGCAGTTGGCTTATAAAGCTCCCCTCGGTTACCCAGTCTGTCATTTCTGTCTAGCCAGGCTCCTGATACACAGAGTAGGGAAGGACGGAAGTGTTTACAGTCTACAGGAACGTACATTATATTACTGGGATGGTACTTGGCTAGTTCTGTTTGTGTGTACACTCTGGTCACTGGCTCCAGGCTCCAGTCCAGGAGGAGACACTGAACATTCTTATGAGCTGCTCCTGAGCCACAAGGGACAAGCTCCAACCCGCTAGGTACCAACATGTTCATCTGCTTCCTACGGAAAATTCATTTTGCTTATAGTAATTATAATAAAATATTCCCTCAGTTTGACTCCTCAGAGGAAAGAACAGTCTCAGTCATGAGAAGACTTAATTAGAATTTTATTTTATTTTAAGAAAATAAAATTTTATTTCTTTGTACTAGGAAGGAACTTCACTAGACAGAATTTTGTTTTCGTGAATAGACCTTTGTAGTAATGAATCTACTATTTAAACCTAAGTGACAATTGAGCATATCATATCAACAAATGCTTCCTAAATTGCCATCAGTAAATCTTCACCATCTTGTTCAGTCTTCTTTTTCATAGTTAGTACAAAAGCATAAAATATAGTCTAATCAACAAATGTGTTTTATAAGTTAAATTTAAAACAGCTCTATATTAAAGACCTTATATTCCATCTATTTTTTTTTTCTTTTTGAGGCATGGCCTCACCAAGTAGCTCAGGCTGGTCTTGAACTTGCCATGTACCCCAGGATGGCCTGGGGGTCCTTCTGCCTCAGCCTCCCCAGTGCTGGGATCCAGTCTGTGTGTTATTACACCCGGTTCCACTGAGTCTATTTTTATGCAGTGTTTCATAGTTGGAAAGTCAGCTGTTATTTTGACTCCATGTCCTACTTTCAGAATTATTTCTCTGTTCATTCTGTTTATTTGTTTATGTCTTCAGCCTATAATTATTGAGCCTGCTATGTCCTAGATGAGGTTCTCGGTGCTCGTGCTATACACATGAATGGAATACAGCCCCTCCTTACACGGAAGCCATGTTTGAAGGAGGAACAAACATAACTGCTCAAGTAACTAAGATAAAATCTGTTCCAGGCTGTACTCCGGGGAGGTTGGATGGATTACAGG
Organism: Petromus typicus; assembly: GCA_004026965.1. NCBI lineage: Eukaryota > Metazoa > Chordata > Mammalia > Rodentia > Petromuridae > Petromus > Petromus typicus. Next base: position 8,148 of record PVIR01038923.1, on the reverse strand, counting down.
AAAGACTGTAGGGAGCTCGTATTGAGGGGAATAGGAGCCAAAGTGAATTTTAGGAATAATGGGTTTCTGAGAGATAAAAATGCAAGCCAGTCTCTAGTCCCTGAGATTAATTTAGCATAAAAATGCTTTGTGTTTTTAATTCTGAACTAGTTATCTTACAACTGGTTAAGGAAGCCACTTTCTAAAAAAATAAAAAATAAACAAAATTAGGAGAAATCTACAAACTGGTCCCCATATTAAAAATGGTTTGAGAGATTGACCGAAACATCTGTTTTTGTTTGTCCTGATAAGTCTGTGATGAATGTCCCCCTTTGGTGACCCGGCTGCAGCCTTGGACAAGCCTGCACCCTTGAGGAATCAGAAACTCATTTATTTTCAAATGACAGCTGCAAAGAAGGGTCACTAATAAAGCAAAACAATGCAAAGGGCAAAATGCAAATAAAACGACTTAAAGGACCTGAACAAAGACCAATGAAGATTCTCTGGTTGCTGAAAAACCTTGTTAGATACCTGATTTGTTTTACTGTCTTTGCCAAAATCACATCTACAATCTCTGACCTTTTGGAAAGCCTTAAAAACTGAGCACCTCAGCTCTGAGCCACTCATGAAGCAAGCTGGGCACGATTCTGATGTCTTCCTTCCCTCCATTCTGTCTCCTCCTCCAGGGAGAGGTGCAGGACACTGAAAATCAGGGACACCAAGGATAAGCTGTCACTTCCTAAGATGTCACCTGTCACAGGTCACCAGGACCCTCACTCTGTAGGTCCGGGCGGGCGTTGCTGGAGAATCCATGTCTGCAACAGGCTTCATGAGAGCTGATGCTGCAGGTGGTGACCACACTTCCGGCACCAACGCTCCTCACGGGGCTGTGTCTGAGGTATCAAGTGGGGCCTCATCCTTACCCTTCCGAGCAGCCCTCCTGGGAGGGGATTTCTGCTGATAAATTGGAGTTTAGCAATCTGTGCGTGAAACAACAAATATTCACAGCAGTGCCCGGCTCTTCCTTACGTACGTTATAACAGCAGTTCCATGTGAATAATAAAAGCAAAGATTTGGTTGCTGAAAATCAGAGCAACATAGGGATTATATCAAGGCAGGCAAAGGTAATTTTTATTCCTTTATTTTTCCCTTTTTATTGTAAGTTACATAGAAATAAAATAAACATTTTTATTGTGTACATTTATGATACGTAGTACTTAAATTTGTCTTGGGGACCTGGGGAACATATACACATCACATCTTAATAAACATTTACTTCCCTTTCCCTTCCCTGCCCTCCCATTTCCTCTATGATAGGCCCCTTCCCATCACCACAAAGTCTACTTTCCTGTTTCTTGTTCTTTCATTTTGCTCAAGTAAAGATAATCTTAAAAATATGAACTTGAAGATTTTGTGATCATACATCATTTACAATGCAACTATATTTTTCTGTGGCTAGTGCCTTAATATTTGAAAATCAAGTGGTAGGTCCAATGATCTATGACCTCATTTGGATGAAAGTCAGCAATATTTTAGTCCAAATGTCAAGTTCTGAATACAGTAATATAAGTCTCAAATGAATAGGGCATGTTAGGTCACGAAGCATGTGACATTTCATTTTCTGAGCAGGATTAACAAACAGATATTTTTACTATTAAACAGAAGGCAAGAGCAAGTTTATTGATAAACTTTTTTTCTTTAAATAAAGAGCAAACCTCTTTCATAATCTCTTAAATTCAAGTTACAGTTTTAAATTGTGTTTTCATGTATGTGAGATGGGATTGTTTTGGAAGCTCTACATTATAAAGACTGTACGTGTTTGAGAAATAAACATTTACAGAACAAGGTTCAGTTATAGATTTTCTTTTTGAGACAGGGTCTTGCTCTGTATTCCAGGCCAGCCTCAAACTCACAGCAGTCCTCCTCTTCTCCCCCCTCCCCCTCTATCTCGTGCTGGGATTACAGGCATGAGCCACCACGCCCCGCATTTCGGTTATGGATTCTTGACTGCTTAAAGAAAGAATGGGTCTCCAAACCTCATTAGATTAAAGCAAATTGGAATCCAGCATTTAAGGATGCTCTGCATGTCTTTTCCTGGTCCTCATCAGTACACAACGTGTTTTCCTGTTAGTTTCACTCTAGGTCTTGAAATTTAAAGCATTTTATTGTATCAGAGTGATGTGTGTCTGAGTTCTGTGTAAGTGGAGTAGCAGTGCCCCACTTTGGAAGAACCAAAATTATTAAAAGTATGTATATGAAATACTCTACTTATTATTTAAAATTTTTTATTAGTGTATGTTTTCAGTATATAATGTTTACATTCCTTGTGTAGAGTTGGTACATGTATATAATGTATCTTAATTCTTTTTTTAAAAAAGATTTCCTTTTCCTTCCCTTCCCCCCATCTCTTATACCCCTTTCCCTTTGAGAAAGATCTGTCTTCCTGCTGCTTACCATCTATCTTTTATTTTGTCCTTTATTTATAATTTAGGTTTCTCATATCAGAGAAACTATGTGATATTTAAGCTTGTATATCTGATTTATTCTCTTAACATTATGGTTTCAAAATACTCCCATTTTCTTACAAATAACTGGAGTTTATCATACTTTATGGCAAAGTAATATTTCATTGTGTGTAATTTACCATGATTTCATCATTCATTCATCAGTTGCTGGACATACAGGCTGCTATCAAGATTTAGCTATTATGAACTGTGCTCCTATAGACATAGGTGTACATGTACCTCTGTAACTTGATGTCTTTAACTCCTATGGGTAGATACCTGGAAGGAATGAGCACGGGGTCGCCATGCTCATCTGCCAAGGGGTTGTACTAGTTGATGTCCCCACCAACAATGTAGAGGGTTCTCTCCAACCTGCATGAAGTGTTCAACTTTTTTAAAGCTTTTTTTCTAAAATGCCATTCTTCACATATGTACATCTATGTCCTATTTTGGCAAATTTCCTTTTTTACATTTATCATTCTCTTGAGAACTAGAAAAGAGTTCCTAAAATTAAAATCCTAGTCGTGTTGGCACTTGTTATCTTCTGTCCAGATTTTTCTGTTTCATACTCTGGGTGTTAGAAATCAATGATCTTTGTTTCTTCTAGTGGTGCTGGATTTACACTTATGACCCAGCACATGCGAGGCAAACACAGTACCACCGAACAACACCCCCAACTCACCAACATTTTTCTTTTCTGTTCAAGGGTGTTTTTGTAAAATTTATAAAAGGACAATACTTTTGTATTCTTTCTCTGTTAAAATGCCTTTAAAATGATATGAGTGTCAGGCTTTAGGACACCTGCCTAGTTTTTATCCCTGAGAACCGCCCACAGAGTGAGTAGCAATCAGATGTTCGCTGAGGGCAGGGCAGTGGGTATTGAATTCTAGAGCCTGAGATTTTCCTTTTCAGAGCAGTTTTTGTGCATCTCAGGAAGAAGTCATAATGGCTGGCAGCTAGGCAATGGCAGAGAAGGTGATGAAAGAGTCAGATTTGGAATATAGTTTGAGAACTGAGCTCACAGAATGGAGGAGGGGGTAGATTCTACGTGTACTGTGACAAAGAGAGAATTTATGAAAGAGACCAAGGTATTTTGGCTTGAGTGGTAGGAAGCGATGTGCCCTTTACTGAGAGAGGGAACACTTGCTTGGGTGGAGGAAGCAGCATTGGGTTTGGGATGTGATAGGTTTGAGATGCTAATTATGCATCAAGTGGAATGTCAGGGAAGGAGCCAGGTATGTGGATCTGGTGTACAGGAGCTAAGGAGTTAAATTAGGATGTTGTCAGTCTGTTGATGGTGCCCCATTCTAGGGGAACCATTGAAACCACTTTGGGACTGAGCATATAGTATAGACAGAGACAAGATTCAAGTTACCGTCAAAACTATCCAATATTCATGATCAATAGTTTTCATGTCTTTTACAAATATATTTTCATAAATCTCTTCTGTTGTCTAAAAAATGTTATTTTAAAATGTGCATGACACATGTAAAAATATGTACATCTCTCGAGAATATTGAGTTGAATACATCACTGCTCATTAATAATAAAAATTCTCAGTACACCAGAAATAGAAGAACTTAGCTAGACATATAACAGCAAGCACAATACTTAAGGATAAAATATTGGTATAGTCTCTTCAAAGTCAAGAATAAGACAATAATTTTCACGTCATGATCTCAGTCAAATATGAACTAAAATCTTTAGGCAAATAGAAAAACAAGAAAAAAATAAGTACAGTACATAAAATTTGAAAAGAAGAACTAAAACTACCATTGTTGGCAGAGAGCCAAAAACCTGTAAATGTTTAGTTGTTAGACACTAATAAATACTCAAAAATCAATTTTGTCCCTCCAAGTCATCCCAGTCCAGAAGAGAAAGGTGGAAAAATCTAGTGTTTAGTAAAATATAATTTCAATATCAACAAGCCCTGAAAAGAACCGTGAAAATCTAAGATACATATGTGATCTCTTTATCAAAAAATTAGGTTTAATACATTTTACAGATTAATGTTTAACTCCATGTATCTCAACAAAAATTGATCTACGAAAATAAATAAAGCAAAGTTCCTCCAAATAAACTGACACATTAATGAAAAAGGTGTTAATCTCACTCTGAGTCCTTGTTTTATACACTACACATGGTCAAAATGCTGCATAACAAGATCTTTGATATGAGGAGAAAGTAATTGCTTCAGAGAACAAGTTAAAATATTCAAAATTATTTTGCTTTTAATTAAAAGTAAAACTACTGTTCTACTTTCTACTTCTATAAGATCGTTTTTATTTGCACACGAGTGAGAATGTGTGATATTTGTCTTTCTGTGGTCAGCAAAACTTTCAAGCAACTTTATGGAGACATCATACAACCCATATCCAGTATAAAAGTCAATGGCTTTTAGTACAGTTGAAGTTGTATACCCATCATCACAATCAATTTTAGCATTCTTTTATTGGCCCCAAAAGAGTAAGCCTCCTGCTTATCTATCTTGCCTAATCCCAGTTCCCCAGCCCTGAGTAGTCAATAACCTATTTTCTGTCCCTATAGATTTCTCTATTTTGAATGTGGCGTATAAACAAAACCATTTAACATGTGATTCTTTGGCTTCTTTCACCTAACTAACCAAATCCTGAATGTGGTAAATAGGGAGAGGGGACGTAACTAGAACTTTTGCATTAAGTTCTAGTCTCCTGTGAGTCGATGGCACATGGTGAAATAATTCATAATTAGGCAGAAATGAGATTTAGAGAAGCTGAGCTTGGGCCTGATCCATGTTACTCTGGGCATCAAGGACCCCTGACTCCAGCCTGCCACACCTTTTATTATCTACATTCTAAAAGACCTGGAAAGGCAGGCCGACACCAACAATAGTCCTAGAGAAGTTATGTAGATGAAGATCCTGCAGGGCAGGGCGGATGCCAGTAATAGTCCTTGAGAAGTTAGACGGATCTGGTGCAGTTCTTCCCGGAAGCATCACAGCCTATGGAACCACTGAGTCCCTGTTACCAGATGTGACACCAAGAGTCAAGTCCAAAGTCTTTCTGCAGGCAGGAACGCCTGGTCAATTTTGACTTTATAATTCTCAAACAGGATGGTTCCCAACACTCGAAGTTCACTTATATTGTAGAGTCAGTATTTCATTTCTTTTCACTGCTAAACAATATTTCAATGTGCAAGTAGAATGATGACAGATATGTAACATTTTGTAAAGATATGAATCACTTCTTAGCAAAATTCTGTAATATATGATTATAAGTCATATGTACTATAAACTATATTACTCCACTAAAACTTTTCTATAGAAATTTCATATTAAATGTTTACACAAAGAAAACAACTGTTTAATACAAATAAAATTAATGCTCTTAAAAGAAAAAATGAGTTTATTTTAACATTTTAACATTGTTAGTAGCTTCATGAGATGCTAATGTGAGCAAATTATCTTTTTAAATGTAATTGGTGCTTAAAAAAATTTTTTTTTTCAGTACTGTAGATTGAGCCCGGGACTTTTGCATGTTATATCCCTAACTATTTAAATGTTTTTGTTTTTTTTTTTTAATTTTGAGACAGAGTCTCACTAAGTCCCTAAATTTCCAGACTGGACTTGAACTTGCAGTCCTTCTACCTTCGCCTCCCTGGATGCTGGGATTCAGGCATGGACCAGCTCCCCTCTGAGGCCTCTATCTGTCATATATCAAAGTTCTCTGTATTTTCCCTGGACTACATAGGTGTAGGGCAAAGTAAACGAATGAAAATGGTTTTCTGTTCTTGTTTTCTCGAGACCTCAGAGTGATGTCAAAGTCCTTTCACACGGATGCACTGCAGTCCAGTTCACTTCTCAGCATTCTCGGGGTCTGTAGGTTGCCTCCAATCCCCATCCCATTGCTTTTGGTTCCCAAAGTCCGTGTTCTATTTGCTGTTTGCAGTAGAACTTTTAGGTACGTGCTCCTTTTAGACCCAGCGCTGTTGCCCACAGAAGCCTAGCAATCTACAGCCTACAGATGAGTCACCTGGCTGGGTTACCTTTGAGAAACAGCAGCAACCCTGCAAGGGTGGTGACCCAAAGCAGAACCACACAGAACTGCCGCAGGAGCACAGCAGGGAGGGAGATGCTGGTCAGATGGGAGTCTCTGTGTATGAAGAACGACAGCCAGCCTTGGCTAACAATGCAAAAGGGACATGTTTGGGGTGATGTGCAAGTGTTTGAGAGGACGAGATGAAGCACTGTTTCACAAAGGACAAGAAGCCCAGCAACTCCTGATATCCTGACACTAGGATCCAATAGGCGATCTCTCCAAGGCCCTGCCTCTGGGGTGAACAACTTCCAACAATGTTCAGATTTCTGAGTCACTCAAGTCAAGATTCACAGGGCCTCTCCTAGAATATCAGAGGGAGAGTGGAGAAGAAATAGAAATAGGAGAATGAGGAAATGTTGGCTGTGTCGGCAGAAGAGAGAAGGATGATGGGTAGATAAAAAGAACAGTTGTGCCTTGTAGGAAAACACAGACATCGCTCTACCATGCCAGGGTTGACCGAAGACAGTACCTGTGGTCATGCCAAATGCTCCTCAAGAGTTACTTTGGGATTTTCTTTAATACATAAGGACACAGATGGTCCAGTCCCAAAGTTTCCAGGGAAGGCAACAGCAGTTATCTGAGGGCTTCTTGAGACTGCTGTGATTCTGAGTGAGGGACAGGGCTACTTGTCTTCCATTGAGACGCTACCTCCACTTTCCTTACACCAGCTCTGTACCCTTCTCTCCTTGTATCTTGAGCTATATCTCTAGACCTTGATATTGTAGATGACAATAAGATACAGGCTCCAAGTGAACATTAGCAGAGGTTTCAATGCTCTCAGGTCTCAGGTTGTTGCTGATTCGCTTTTGTAAAATAAAAGGTTTGTAGCCTAGAGAAGAATAAGCCAAAGTCAGAGACATTACCATCACCATAGTTCATCCTAGAACTGGAGTGGAAATTGAGTCTGGCAATTGGTAAAACAAAATAAAACAAAACAAAGACAAAAAAAAAAAAACCCTCACTTATATAGCAAGCTTGTAAATAAAGCTTCAGGAGTGGGCAGAAGACTTGTCCTTTTCACTACTTAGTTTGATTTTAGTTGTTTTCATAGATGCTATTTTTCTTTTTCTCAAATTCAGGATGTTCCCTTATTTTCCTCTTTTGCCAACAGTGTTTTCTATTTTTTAACTTGGTAAATGAATGTGTTATAGTTGTCAAACACATTTTTCTAGGTCGGATGAGGCAATGTGGGTTCCTTCTGCCAATATTTTGTTGAAGTTTTATGTTCAGACAAGATACTGCCTGTAAAATGCTCTTGTTGGATTTTAGTGTCAGTGTTGTATTGGTATCATAAAACCAACAGGAAGTGTATCTTTTTTCTCAGTTTTCTGAAAGAGCTTAGGTAGAGTTGTTATTGTTTCTTCTTTACATATTTGATAGAATTCTCTAGGGGAATAACCCAGATTGAACTTTTCTTGGAAGATTTTAAAATTCAATATGAAAAATCAATACAGGACCACAAATATTTTAAAATTTCTTGTTGTGTTAATGAGTTGCATTTTCCAAGGACTTTGTCTATCTCATCATAGTTGTTCAATTTGTTGACATAGTTTTTCATAATATTTTCTTTTTAATTTTATTGTGAATCT
>PVIR01038922.1:0-14268 GCA_004026965.1 Petromus typicus | reverse complement strand
CTTAAACATGAAGAAACACAGGAGACCTGCGGACATTTTAGGAAGAGGCCAAGAGAAGCAAAATAAAATAAACTAAGATAAACACACATAAGTGAGAGAGCAAAAGAAAACTTAAAACTACGAGGACTGTCCTCAGAAACACAGCAGACGATACTGGATCCTTGAAACAAAAGCAAGGCATTATGAGAAGAAATACTAAGAATGAAATTGAGAAGAGAAACTAGAAAATGAGGACTCTGTTTAAGACCCAAAACAATAATGTAAATTTCAGGAAGATAAAAGAAAATTAGCAGGTGGAAATTATGTAAAAAATTCACATCAAGGTACAATGTCCTCCTATTTGAGCCACTAAAATTAAGGGAATATTCACAAAACTCCTAAAATAGAAAATTCTCTACTTAAGCACAGGATTTGAGAAACAGGAGAATTACAAAACAAAAGAAAAGGGTCTCAAATATTCTATTTTAGCAGTTTATGCCACTACAGGTACCTGACAAGAATGAATAATGAAGGATGGGATTTTCAGAGATGAAAAACTTCTCTCAGTAAAGTACTGGGAACCAACAGAGGAAGAGATTCGAAATGAATCTGTGGGATGTAGCAAGCCAGGACACTAAGACAGGAGAAAGGAATAGGTTATAACGAAGGGAGATTTCCAAGAGAGGGTCACACAACAGGCCTAAAAAGTGACACAAAGTAGCACAAGAGAAAAGAGTTTCAAAGCAGGAGACAGAAAGAAAATTAAAACTTGGAAAAAGTAAGACAAAAATCTGTAGTTTTGACAGAGCCTGAGGACTGATGACTTTACGTACCTAGAAAAGTAAGTTTAAAAAGCAAATAAAACTGAGGGATTTAAACGCTGGAGAAAATCAAGAAGTGCCACAAGAAAAGAAAATGCAATCTAAGTACACGCGGGGGTGAGAGAATTAGCAAACCCCTTCCTCCTCCGCAGCAGCAGGTCAGAAGGGAGCTCTGGGCACGAACCCCACGACAGCGCTCACCGGATCCCCACTGCTCCATAGTCCTGGGACTCTCTCCAGTGACCTGCTACATTTCAGACCTCTCCTGTCACAGGGATTTGTTCCCTGGCCCCCATGTCCATGACGTCAGAACAGATGAACCCCCGTACTGGATGGCAGACCAGGTCCCCCAACTCCAGTTCTCTCCTGTGAGGAACCCCAGGGCCTTCCATCCTTCCTCTGCTCCGCGCAGGCTCTTCTCCCTCCCTGAGCATCTATTCTGCTTGGGCTGGTGTTGCTCGAGGCCGTATCTCTTCTCTGAGACTCTGGCCCAATCCTTCCATTCTGGACAGCACCGTCCCCGGGTCTCGGGACCAAGGCCGCCTGTCCCCCTCTCAGCTGGAGCGCCGGAGTCCCCAGGACCCTGCCATCCGGGTCCGTTAGCCCGCCCCTCACACTCTCGGCACCTATTGGCTTTTTCGGCCACTCACCTCTCAAAACCCATGAGCCTTCGTCCCTGCAACACACTGCTTCTCCTCATCCCCGCACCTGTCTGGCCCTTATGGGAAGTGCTTCTTTTTATCCTGCACACATTTCTCAGTACCTTCTGCTCCAGTCCCCTCCTCCACCTCTGAAGCAATCCTCTCTATCACTAGCCCGGCACTGACCGCTTACATTAAGGAACCTACTCGTGTTTCTGTTGCTTCCCCTAAACTTTAAAACCGGAACGCAGAATCGGGGCATTAAAAATCTAAATCAGCATTTCCTACACTGACCTGGGATTTCATGATGAAGTTTCTGTAACTGCAGACTGTACAAAGACTCCTGTCTTCCCACGTTCTCTCTGTACTGTACAGCTCCCTGCACTATCGCGTCCCCCTTTGCTCTGTTCAGTGATTCATGTCTTCAGTAGGCATATATTTTCTTGTGGTTAGCAAAGGAGAGTAAAGAAAGTTTGATATCTCAACCCTAAGAGGAGGAGACAGGTTGCTAAGACAGAGAGGGAATTAGAGAAGGTAAGAGGGTAGATAATGTACAGTAGGATACATGAGAGAAACTTTCACAGCCGCAAACGAAGAGAATGAGAATGTAAAAGCAAAGGAGAGGTGCCAGAGAATGCTGAAGAGGGCAGAGCGCAACAGGACTATTAAGTGCAAGAAACAGAACAAATGAGGGAAGAAAAAAGTAGGAAGGAGGAAAAGGCCGACCCATCTGCACATCTGTGTGCACAGGTACAGGAAGGGCAGGATTCTCCGGGAGGCTGGACTCAGAGGGACCCAGCTACCCCAGGGTGCGTAGTCAGACTCCTGAATCCTTTCCTCAGTACCGGGCTACCTTGACACATCTTGGTGCAGTCCTGCCACGGTCCGTGGGGGTCCCAAGCGAACAGGTCGGCACTTTCCTCCACAGGGACATTGAAGGAATAGTGTACATCAGGGTTGTATAAATTACCCACACACAACACCTCAATAAAAACACAAAGGAACATACAATTAATTATGAAAGATATATTCCCAAGACAGCACTTTTACATTAAATCAGAACTGTTGAACACTTAACCAGTACAGTTGATTGATGTGTTTTAAGTAGGTTGTATTAATGTCTGTTGAGATTTTACCTGTAAAACAAGCTCTTCTTCTAGTCGATCAGTACTATTAATTCTTTCCACTGAGTTATTTGATCCACTGTATTCAAAAATAGCTCCTTGTATGTTGATCTCCTTTTTTGACATACTGACAACAAAATTTCCATTCAAAAGAAAATTCCCCTGAGCATCAGATAATGCTGTAAAAGAATAAAATACTGTTTGCGAACCAACAAAGTCACCCAGTAGTTGAAAAAATTTGAATGTATCTTCTCAAACTGAAATCACTTTTGAAACTTAAAGAATATAAATATAAATCAATAGTGAGGAAATAAACTTTCTTTTACTGTACTATGGTATATAATTTAAAAGTATGGGAAGACCAGCACAGTCAGAAAAAGGTATTAGAATAAATGACGCCTGTGGTTTCCTACTTGAGAAGGTCACCTTCACCAAGGCAAGACAGTGATACCTCAGGAGGGGTCCACAGGGCAGAAAGAAGGCCCCAGCCCCAGCGTACAGACCATCGAGGTCAACACCGGTCACCTGGAGAGACAAGACTTCTGAACAACATTCCATTTAGGCTTACCTTCAAACAACTTACAGAGTTTCTTCTGAAGGGCCATGTGTTGACCCAATAAATGTCTGGATCTTTTTAGAAAGACGCACTGGACCACTGTTGAAATATATGTCAAAAATAGTCCTATCTTGTTGTCTGTTCAAGTCCCTTCTCTTTCCCAGAGACTGGTATTAAGTCTGTCAAATATGTACCTACCTACATATCTATATCTTTATATAAAACAAAGAAATGTAGTATATATTCATAATTTTTTAAATATAAAATATTTTATGGTGTCTACAGCATTTTAAAGACAAACTCATTTGGTGTTAAAAGTAATGTCTTTCAGTTCAAGTTGTTCAATTAATTATTATATGAACTTAGACAAGCCTTAAATTTCTTTAACTGCAAATAGAGCTAAAAAAATTTTCTACCTTTTAAGAATTTCAACTAGATTCAAATTTGGAAAATGTCTGTAAACCTGTGAAGCACTGGGCTAATTATTCTTACTTTTTTTTTTTTTTTTAGGTTTTTTTGAGACAGGGTCTCACTTTGTGGTTCAGGCTGGCCCTGTGAGCTCAGCCTCCAACTCACATCACAATCCTCCTGCCTCTGCCTCCCGAGTGCTGGGATTACAGGCGTGAGCCCGTAATGTGGTATGTGGTACTGGTTGCTGCTGGGCGTGAGTCTCCACACCCAGTATTGTTATGTGGTTACCGGGGAATCGAACCCGGGTCCTTGCGCTTGCAAGACAGGCGCCGGAACCACTGAGCTAACTCCCCGGCCCATAATTATTCTTACTTTTTAAGAGAATGTACAATATTTAAACTTTGTAAGAATAAACCTTCTACATTAGTAAAGTGCTCTCTGCTGGCTTGCTTTACTTGTGTTATACTTCTCAGTGGATCAATGACCTTTTCGAAATATTATCTGGCATTCCAGGAAATCTCTCCCCAAAACAGACAAGTGACTTATGGCTAAGCTTCAAAATAAATATGATGGTCTCTGAAAAAGCAATCCCAACAATATTATCGCAAAGTAAATTAGATGCTTCTGTGTGTATGTGAACTAATTTAACTGCTTTAATACATTATGCTGAATTGAGTGAAGGACAAATGAAGTGCTGTATTTATCCCATGAAAGAGGAATTCCTCTATCCAAGCATCAGTACTTCAGTACTTTTTTTTTCACTTTTTCCTTCATACATGTCTGTAGCACGTCATGCTTGCATTACTGGTGGGGAACTGTTACAAGTCCACAGTACAGTACGTCCTAATCCCTTCGTTCATCTCCCTTCCCTTCCCTTCCTCCATCCATCTCTTGACCCCTTCCCTTTATCAAACATAGAAAGGCCTATAAAAAAAAAAACAGAAAGGCCTACATAAGGGGTTATCAGTAACATTAATTCCGAGAGGGGAAAGAAAAATTTACGCACTGACAGAAAAAATAATCAACAGATTTTAGTTTCAAGAGTTCATGAATAAAAATATTTTTTAAATGCCTTCAAGTAATGTCTTATATTTATTTTGCTCACTTTAGACTTTCATAGTTCTTGTATATTTGTAGCTTTTTACAAAACATAATACTTTACTAATAAACATTTCTAACTTTTAAACTTGGGCAGAAACTCAGCAAGTTACATAAGTTTATACTAGAAACTTAAGAAAGACCTACTGAATTATTTAGTGACAATATGGTAAAATACATTTAAGTTCGTGCACATAGCATGTTCAGCCACAGGAAAAGAATTTAAACTAAACATAAAAATGCCACAAAGCAAATATCTACATAAGATTTTCTTTGGTAATTTTTTTGTATTTATTGAGGCGAAACTCACAAAACATAAAAATTTTTTTGAGGTACTAGGGATTTAAACGCAGAACCTTTCCTCGAGCCACATCTCCAAGCGGCTTAATTTTGAGACAGGTCTCACTAAGCGACTAAGTTACCAGGCCAGGCTTGAACTTGCCCTCCTCCTGCCGCGGTCCTCAGACTACTGAGGTCACAGGCACGTCCCACCACCCCCAAGTCAGAATTAACCATTTTCAAGTAAGCAAGTCAATGGTGTTAATATATTCACAACATCTGTGCAATCAGTTACTTCATCTTGTTCCTGATCACCCCACAGAGAAACTCAGCCCCCATTAAGCTGCTGTTTCTCTTACATTTGAGTTTATAAGGCCAACGACAATGCCGTACGTAGGAGGTTTATAACAGGAGGAACATCCCAGCTACCTGTCTGGCCAATCTGTCATTTTCGTATCTCATTACTATGAAACAGCTAATTTCTCAGTATCAGCTCTATATCGCCACCTGTGTTAGTTCGGTGAAGCACAGGTAAGTCACCATTAGTATATTTCTCAGAGAGGAGAGCTTGGTAAAATATCTTTTTCATGTCTGCTAAATTGTTTAAACCTGAAAGTTAATTTCTTATAAATTAAGCCTAGACTCTAGGAATAGCAAAAGTACAATACACTCTGACTATATTCATTTACATCTATAAATATAGTTCTTTTTCTTTCTTTAATGAGAGCTTTTTCAAAATTGCATTTAAATACTTTTGTTCCATGGAGATGAACAACTATTCAAATCATCTCACTCCAAATGATTTTGGAATTAAAATGAAATAAAAGCAGAATTTTATTCTAAATGAACATGCATTTGGTTATCCAAAATATTCTCACACGAAAACAATGATAATTTTTTTCAGAATTCCACCCCAAATTTCTTTTAAAGGATGTATCTTGTGTAGTTTAAGAAGAGCATACTGCGAGACCTAAGCGGGTAGGAACCAAAACTTCATGCTCCGGGGACTCAATGTTATTATCATCCAAGACTTTACATGACCACAGACCTCCATGAAATCGCACACAAACCACATATTGGCTGCTGTTTCCTGAAAATGTTTACCGAGGTAATTGTCATCTTCTGGTCTTCCAGAATAGCTGTGCTGAAGAATCTCAATGTTTGTTGCTCCCGTGGGAATCTTTACAACAACATTGTAACCTGCAATGTAATTTTATACATGTTGAATTTCACAAACAGCAGATGTTCTACAAGATATTATTTTTGAATGGGTGAAAATTATGAGTGGGATAGTCACTCTTCATTTTACCTTTAAAAAAGTCATTCCTTTTGAATCAATGCCTTAACAAATTGCTGGGGACTGATAAAGAGTAGTTGTTATTCAGGAACATATAGACTGTAAGTTTCTTTACGTACAACTTTTCTTAATTTTTTTCTTACTTGTAAAATTCTTAACATAGTTTAGAAATGAAGTTAGGCTTTTATCTATCCAGATACTTAGTATATGTCTTTATTTTTAAGTTCAACGAATACATACATTCTACTGGAAAAAATTTCTAATGCTGTCCACAAATCCAGGAGTTAGTACCGTAACTAGCAATGTTATGTTACATTCACACATACTCAGTAGTAGAAAATTTCATTATTTGAAAATAATGATAATTTTTAAAAGCTATATTTTCCACAACCTTTTAGTTTGTAGTATAACAAACTGCAGCTCCTACTCCTAATATTATGTTTCACTAAAATCCTATAAATTAAACTATGAGAAAAATTTTAAAAATGTATCAAAGTAAAGTGAACATCACATCTGTTTTGTGAGACCTAACTCAGCAATACTAGCCCTTATTATAAAAGGAAGCCATTTCATTAAATGTATATTAAACAAGAAAAAAATCTTCTTGATAAGACACACATTACAGTGTACAAATATTCTTAGGTTAAGTGTACAATTAATGGTCCTCTAATGATATTATTCTAGGTTTTTCTTTGTCCTTTTTCATTAGGATTTCTTCATATTTAATACTGAGCAAAAGAAGTTACATGTACATTTGATAAATATTGAATAATTTTAAATCAGAAGTACTGATTTAAGAGAACTTCAATTTACAATGCTGGTATCAGGATATCAGAGCAGAGTAGACATTTTTAAAGCAACCTTGTTCATATCTTGTTAAGGCATCGCATGTTAAAGATAAGGAGATACTTGGTGTGATGATTCTACACGCATACTGCTTATAGATTATGAGTCTCCAAGAATAATTTCAATTCTCCTTTTTTTGCTGTAAAATATTCTGTTCTACTACTTAAAGCCTTTGCTGTTTCGCTTTTTTTCAAGCAGGCAAACATAAGGCATTATAAAAGTGCCAAAATGCTGACAGTAAAAACAAAAAATGGAAACAAAGCTTATGTAGGGAGTCGAGGGTTGTAAGGAGGGCTATAGAAGACAGCAGGATAATAGGAAAATGAGAGTCAAGATGTGTCAGGTACAAGTACAAATTCTCAATGTTGCACGTGATCATAATGTATGTATAAAATGTATTGGCAAACTCGATTTAAAAAAAAAGATGCACGTGACCAGCAGGGGGCAGGAGTGTGATAGATGCTGTTAAATCCTGTGAATAATGTTTTTCTTTCATTTATAAACTGTCACAACATAATTTTTTTCAAGGTTAAGCATTTAATCTTAATTTAAAACACCTGTTTTATTCTTGAAAAACATACTTTTCATTAAAAATACAGACTATGACAAGTGTGTGTTGATAGCGTATAGGGAGATAAAATGTATGGGGCTCCCATGAAATAATGAATGACAACTAAAAACACATTAAAGGATGTAGTAACTAAAGTAAGTAATATTAATAAGTACTGCATATTAGTATTAAATTTAGCACACTTTCTTTATAGATAAAATTAAGAATTTAAAATTATAACTCACTTTAAATAGTAATATGTAGACACAGACATGAGTACAATTAAATGCTGAAAAGTAAGACTGTAAAAGGGAAGTTTTCAAACTTCGTTTTTACATATTTATGTATTACTTTTAAATAGAAAAATGTTTGGTCAGAAAATTTGAGAATGGAATGTTTCTGAGGTATTTTCCTAAAAATTTTGAATACATGTGAAACCACGGCCAATCACAATGTTTGTGATCCAAATACTTCTTGAGAAAGCAAATGTGATGACAGCTAGCAATCAACATTTAAGTTACTTGTTTTATTTTTCACAATCAATTAACACTTTCAATACAGCATTAACAGGAAGTGTAACAGACCAGGTCACAACCAAAAAAGGTAGTTCAAATGATAAACATGACAGAACCAAGTTTCCTGGAGAATGACTCATAAAAAATATACTCTTTAGGTTACAGGAACATCACTGAAAGCACTTCTTTAGTTAGTGACCTGTTTATAAATCACAAGACTTACTCTGTTAGTCTCATGAATGCACCTGACCGATCTTTAAGGACTGTTTGTCTTGAGCAAATGAACTCATTGATTTAAAGGCACTGTGGATCGGTCAGTTTTCCCACTGCTGATGTAAAACTCCCTGACACTAACAACTCAAGGGAGAAGGAGCTCAGTTTGGCTCAAGACTTCCCAGCTTGCATCTGTGCTCATCCACTGCCTGCCAGGAACGTCATGGAGGAAGGGCAGAGCATGGACAAAGCTGCCACACCACTGTGGCCAGGAAGCAGAGCAGAGGACTGCTGTC
Source organism: Petromus typicus (assembly GCA_004026965.1). NCBI lineage: Eukaryota > Metazoa > Chordata > Mammalia > Rodentia > Petromuridae > Petromus > Petromus typicus. The sequence goes on along the minus strand of PVIR01038922.1, from coordinate 5,642 downwards.
ACAGGAAAGGGCCAGGGACCAGCAGCTCCCAAAGCGAGACCTCCGTGATCCCGACAGACACACCCACAAGTACTTCACTAAACCCCTAGGTGGCTCCCAAACTCACCCACTTCACCATCCAGCCTAACTGCGCCATCCAACACAGGATTTAATTTTCTATATTCAGGAAATTTTTCCTTACAGTCATTTCAGATCGAAGTTATAGAGTACACAAAACAATAGCAAACCATTCTATACACCCCAGTTTTACATCAAATAAAAAGGGAAATCTAGGAAGAAATTCCCTGCGTACCATAGTGGGCGCTGTTGAAGACACCAGCCATGGTCCTGCACGAAGAGTTATCCCCACCACACACGCCACACTTGTCTCTCTTGGCTTTCGAGTTTAGCACGTGGTCACAGCCAGCTTGCTTCAAAATGCAATTGTTACAATTAACATCAAAATGATTAATTTTTTTGTATTTTCATTTTTTAAATTTTTATTTTTTAATTATCTTTACTGGTACATTATGAATACACATCATAATCGCATTCAACATTGAGAGTTTGTAACAGAATATGACATGACCTGATTCTCATTTTTCCCCTTTTCCCCCGCCCTGCCTCCCCCACCCCCTATATACACAATCTTCGTTTTCTTTTTTTCTTATTACCACACTCGTTTTCCCCTCATTATTTACCCTTACACTCTTCCCTTTTAAATATTTTCTACTTCACAATATCAACTATATGTACTACAACTCATTTACAACTTCATTTTCTCATACCAGAGAAAAGATATGATATATACACATCCGTGACCTGTTTATTTCGCTTATGAGGATGTCCTCAAGGAACATCCATTTGAGTATGAATGACAATCTTATCATTTTTAATGGCACAGTAATACTCCATTCTATAAAAGAATCACATCTTCTTTATGCAGTCTCCAGTTGATGGACACATGGGTTGTTTACAAGACTCAGCAATCACAAAATGATTAATTATAAAGATGGTTTATAATTACGAAGTTCTCTTTCCAAATATGCTTTCAATAACAGGGAAATTCAAAACAGAATTTTTTTCAGAGTATTTACTGATCATCAATATATCCAATCTCTGTTCACGATATAAACAAACACTCTTTTTCAAAGGATTATACATTTACGTCCTGCATCAGAATCACAGGCAGTAATATTAAAAAAAAAATACAGATTCTTGAGTTTTCTGAATTAATATCCTGGGAGGTAAAACCTAGGATTCACACAGCATTCCTGACACAATGCCTTCTCTACCCATCTGAAACCACTCTGGAAAGAAAGGGAACTTAGAGACAAAAGCATGATAAAAGAGGTAACACATTAGGTATTCTATCAAAAGATATTTTGTAACTCATTTTCTAAAAAAATCATCAACTGGGAAGAAGGTCAGTTTTAAATAAACATTTGAGACAATTTATCCAAAATTCATAGGCAGCATGCTAATGTTTATTAAAAGAGTGACTGAACACATATAAAAGTGAATGGTTTGCTGCTGGGGTGCAGAGAACAAGCGCGGCTCCTCTCCGTAGCGAAGTCGTCACCTACGTGCCAGCTGTGACTCTTCCATCTCTCTGACTCACCCTCCTTGTTAAGTGACCCGAGGAGAAAGTTTCATAAATCTTATGACTGTTTTCCGTACTGGGAATTAACCCCAGGGCTTTCATACTGAGATCAACCGCTGGTATCCTTCCCTCACCCTTTTTTTATGATTTGAGATAGAGTTCTGCTAAGTCAGGCCCAGGCTGGACTCAGACTTGTCACCCTCCTGTCTCAGCCTCCCCGAGAATTGGCATTACTGGCATACGTCACCACGTCTACCTTCTCAGGGAAAATATTTCCAAAATAAACTTATCTTCATCAGCAAAGTTACAGAGACTGTCTAGTAACAAAGCTGAGTAGGACATCAAAGCCTCCTTTATTGGAACACATATTTATTCCGAAGTAACAGTAATGTTTGGTCAAAGAAATAAGAAGAAGTACAAGTAATATTAATTAGAGAAATAGAAACACAGTATTATTCTTAAAGTCACTCCAAAGGTAAGAGAAGCTTACATGAGCAGTAGCTGACTTACCCGGCAGAGGCCTTGGACACAGATGTCGTGGGTCTCAGTCCCACAGGGGGTCCCATCAGCAACCCTGTCCTTCAACTGGTAGAAATTAGTGGTTCCAGCCACCCGACAATAGAGCTTACAGCGATCTTTTATGGCAACTATAAAAAAAGTCACATTTTACATGCACAATAAGAAAGCTATGTGTGCCTAGGGCTCACAACAACGTTTACATCACAGAGACGTTCTAAGTACTTACTCCCGCTGTACTTTGGAAGCCACCGCACATTAGGAGAAAGACCGTTGATGTTGAAATGTTTACCATCAAAATCCGAGCACTGCTTCTCTCGGAAGTCTTGCTTGCCTTTTGGACATGAATCAGTGTTACATGAGCGAAATTTCATCCTGCGGCCCACACAGTACTTTCCTCCGTTTCTTGGCCTAGTCAAATTCATTACATTTTAAAGCACATCAGTACGACATGATTTCTGCCACGGACCTCCATAACTGTTCCATTCTTTCCAGGATCAGGAAAATCATTAACGTGGAACTAATACTTGTTTTTTCTTTAATTTTAATGGAGAAATACAATGGGTTTTAAGCAATTCTCTGCTAATGAACTATACAAATATCCACGGGAGGCCTGAAGCAGAAATGGATCTTTTTTGGGGGGAGGGCAAAATTAACTAACAAGAAATTAATGCTAGGATTTTGTTTTAAAACTTCAAAAAGGTCATCTTTGGTGGGGGGAGACATAGTAAGCCGCAGAGAATGACAGGAGAAGATAGCATAATAAAGGAAATACACAAGCTTTCTGTTGGGAATATCCTACACTTGGGTATGCATTCAAATGGTTTCATGATGAATCTACATTCATCTCTATTCAACTTATGCGAGAAAATGAGAATGCTGCAGACTCTGAAATATAAATACTTCCAGAATAATTTAGCTGCTCTAAAATTCAAATGATCCTGTCAGGTTTTATTCAGAGGATGTCATGTTTCCGCACAAGAGTGCTTCTCATTAAGACATTAAGGCAACAGTACTATAGGGCTTATCAACTGACATTTCATGTATACAACAGAAGCACTTACTTAAAAATCTTTATGAAAGAGTTTTTAGAAACTCTTTTAAATACTTTGATAAGGAGAAAGATATGCTTCGATACTTATGATCCATCTGAAACATGAGCAGTAGAGAAAGGAAATGTGGCCTATCCAACATTACAAAGCAGCAAACTTAATAACCACAAGGACTGCTTTGTGGAGCCCAGCCAAGATGGAAAGTGAAGGAGCCGTCCTTGGACTACCTGTGAAATGCCATTCTACTACTATTGCCATTTATACTTACAACTATTTCCTTACTCTGTACTAAACCAGAAAGCAATAAATTATGATCAAAATGCTTCTCGGTTAAGGCTACAAAATTTAATTTAGTTAGAGTTTAAGGTCCTCGTCTACAAAGTTATAAAGTAATATGGCTTAAAGTATTCCAGAAGTTTGCTGAATCTCAGAAACTTACAGACTGACCTCCAGTTTCAGAAGTGAATGAAACAGATGTTTACTTTCTGGTGCCTTGAGACAATCTTAATTTACAGTGACATAAAAAAAACATACTCAGGACGATTACAGAGCCTGGTTGTGCTTTTGATTCCACCTCCACACGTTCTTGAACAAGAACTGTAAGGTCCCCACGGTCCCCATTCACCATCTACAGGACGTGTCTCCATGTCTTTGTTTACACACAGTCCGTGGTGACAATGCTACAAAAGCAATAAACACACAACAAGGAACAATTCATGCAGAGCTAGTTACAGTCATGATAATTATGTCAGCATCAAAAAGATCAATACAGTAATCTGTAAAAAAACTTACTAAGAAATAGGATTACATTGGATAGCAATTTTCTATCTGCTAAGCAACTGTGAGATCTGTGTTGTTGAGATTTAAAGTCTCTTTGGGAAGAAGAGGAAACTTAAGCAATAAAATGGAAAATGATACATTTTTAAAAGAAGCAAATCAAAATTCACTTAACACTGTATATTTCCATGATTTCATTTTTTTACTCTAAGATCTACTTGACTCTCTCTCTTCTAGATAACCTTCTACTCTTAGCCCACCAAAGTCCCAAATGATGAGCTTGTTTCTCACTTCCATCACTAACCTGAAAATTCACAAAAGAATCTGCTCATAAGCTCTCACTGCTCCTTCTCCAAACCCAATAGAATCTAAATCAAGCACTGACCCTGCCGCTGTTAGTGTAAGGAAGGGTCACTCTGTGATCCCAGATAGTCAGTCTCCCTACCCATCCGTGGGGACTGTCTTGACCCTTCTCACCACTCAGAACAACTAGCAACCTACCTCCGATTCTCCCAAAGCCCTGTTTCAGGGACAGTCTGCCAGAAAACTGAGAATGAGCATTTGGAAAGCTGTCCTTTTTTTTTTTTTTTTTTTTCCTGCAGGGCTGGGGATAGAACTCAGGGCCTCACATATGCTAGGCAAGCTCTGTATCATTAAACTACATCTCCAGTCCTTTCATAGCATTTTTATTAGCCCATGCCTGTAGTACCTGGTTACCTTCATCACGGAGATTTAGTACATGTACGTAAGACATTTTCATTCTTGTTCTATGTCCTTTCCTTCCCCTTTTTTCTCAGTTCTTTTCATCTCTTGGTCCTCCCCTTCCATTTAGTAAAAGATCTATTTTTCACCTTTGGTAGAGTAATTTTATGTTTACTATTGGAAACTGAGATGGTATTTATTGTTAATTGTGGTAGAATTTACCCTCTTGGTCAGTTTTGCATGCAGCTCAGCAGTGGTAGCATATTTACACTGCTGCCTAACCACCCTTCCGAGCTTAATCATTTTATACTCTGCTTTCTTCTGTGAATCTGAATATTACAGACTTCACAGAATTCAAACCATGTAGCATTTGCCTTTTTGTAAATGGCTTATTTCACTTAGTGTCCCAAGGTCTGTCCATGTTATAACTTATCTCAGAATTTCCTTTTCAAGGGTGCGTACTTATTCCATTTCCGGTGTTGTGTAACACAGCGCTGGAGTTCGCACAATTCATGAAGAACGGAATTTTATTTCACACAGGTCTGAGCAGGGTTCTAGCACGACAAGGACAACACCCTCACAGCCTATTCCTCCCGAAAAAGGCCCCACTTCCAAACACGGTTGCAGTGGCTCTTGAATTTCAACAGGAAGTCTGGAGGGCACACATCCAAACAGAGCCTCTGGGTACACCGCGCTGCACTGACCTGCCCGGCCCCTGGTGGACGCGGGACGATGGCTGCTTCCGCCCACGGCCTCATGAGAATAACACCGCCGGGAGCATGGGTACACAGACATGTCTTCAAGACTGGGCTTTCCGGGGATATAGCTCAATGGTTCCGGCGCCTGTCTTGCAAGCGCAAGGACCCGGGTTCAATCCCCGGTAACCACATAACAATACTGGGTGTGGAGACTCACCCCAGCGGCAACCAATACCACATACCAGTGCCGGGCGTGGTGGCTCACGCCTGTAATCCCAGCACTCGGGAGGCAGAGGCAGGAGGATTGCTGTGATG
>PVIR01038921.1:0-14259 GCA_004026965.1 Petromus typicus | reverse complement strand
AAAAAAAAAAAAAAGGAGTCTCAGATTCCTCCAAAGGCCTTTTGACCCTGCCCAACTGTGCTTCCTCCAGGAAAACGCAAAGAGAAACCACCTTTATTGCTCTGAGGCCCAGGTGGAATCCACACTCAGGAAGATGAGACCATGGTCAACACACAGTTGTCCTGGGGTGTCAGGGGTCATCTCTTGCTGCTGTCAGTTGGATCTGGAAAAGTGAAATGAGGGACAAGAAACAGGACACAGACAAAGGCTATGATGCTGGATTGGATCTGGGTAGAAGAAGGGGATGTTCTAGGGGCACAAGCAGGGTCTTCACAATAACCTGAGACGGTGGCCACTTGAGGTGGGCACTGGGGAACCACATGTGATGTGAAAGTCAGAACGTGCTGGACATCCAACTGGCTTTTCTTCTCTTTAGATAGGACAGTATCTTTAAGCTTACAATGAAATTTTATCTTTCTACTAGCACCACAGCCGGTTCTCCTGTGCTGTTGGAACTTCTGGTGATTTTTCATGCTCCGGCGTTTCCATGAGGACTCAACACCAAGGGGCACTGTCTCCAGTTCCTGCTGTAACTAACACTCTCAGACCAGTGGGTTTCCAGTCCCTTCCCAATGAGAATTAAGTTCCAGTTCCTTCCTTCACCAGTGCTTCATCGACTCTTACTATCTAGGAGAAAGAAAAATAGGGAACTTACATTTTTAACAAATGCATTCTTTACACACCAAGCCATGTTCTGAGTCATTTCAACAATCAATTCAGAAGATATAAAATTTACATGCCCAGGGATTCTGTAGCTGTTACCTGCTACCTTGCCTCTCAAAATGTTATTTGGAAACTATTTTTAGGATGCTTGTTAAAAGTGAAGTCACCTAACCCAGTTGTAAATCAGTTCTATCAGTGTAAGAGTTAGTGCATTAGTTTTCATTTCATTTAAAGATTATGAGGAAACTGAGGCTTCAATAAATTTACAATGAGACCACATAACTGTGTCTCAGACCACATGTCTATGAAGCCTTAGAGCCAAGATAGAAATTTGAGTCTTCCCAGATCTATAGTTCTTGGTACTTCAGCAAGGACAATGTACAGCATCGGACACTGAGATACAATAACAACACTTTTGTGCCTCCTTGGTACAATTTCAGCCATCTTGGACACCTACTTGGACGTGAAACACTCCTGAGTGGCATATTTTTTTAAAAAGAACAGAACCTTGGGATCAATAAACAATCATGGGACAAGGGCCAGGAAGAACTAGGTTGGGACAGGAATAGAGTGGGTGGCAACCGCAACAATTGAGAGTTGTGATATGGATGTCCCAGTAGCATTCTTAAAACATGACTCCTGAACCTCCTCCAACCCCGTTAGTCCAGGAGTTGAAGAGATAAACACTCCCTTTCTGATGAAGTCACTAGAAACTTGGACTGGGGGAAATGGCCCCCTTCTAGCTCTCCTCCAGTAAACTTTCACTTTAAAAAATAAATAAATTGAGTTTATTGGTACATTTTAGGAGCACATTATGATCACACTCTCACTGAGAATATATATATATATATATATATATATATATATATATATATATATATATATATATATATACCTTGATTCTTATTTTTTTCTCATTCTTCTGCCCTCCCTTCAATACTCCATCCCATAAACATAAGCTTTGTCTCTTTTTTTCCTTTTTACCATTATTTCTTTCTTTCCCTTCTTTGCTTTTCTCTGTCCTCACCCAGTTCCTCTTTCCCTTTGAGCATCTTCTTCCTATTTCACAATCCCTAGCATACATTCTGGACCTGAACGCGGTAACTTTCACTTTGAAAAAGTGATTTGCTGACCATTTTCCTAGCAGCCCATTGGTGTCTCCCAGCTGGTCCCACCATTTTGTCTCAGGAGAGCTGGCCTCTCATTGGGTAACAGTGGACACTGCTATTTGTCAGGTAATCGCCAGGCTGACTCTTTTTTAAAAAATCATATTTTCAAAGGGTGTTCATAAGCTAAAATAATTAAATTATAAAAGAGAAACAAAAAGCTCTAGCCAAATTCAGTGGCACATCCCTGAAATCTTAGCATTGAGGAAAGCTGGGCAGGAGGATCAAAGGTTCGAGTCTCCTCTGACTCAAAATGAAGGTACAGAAAGGGCTGGTGACGTAGCTCAGTGGATGACCAGGGCAAACACGTGGAACCCAGAGAAAGTCTGGAGTGCAGTTCATGGTGACTTGCCAATCTTATTCTAAGGCAATCTACACAGCAACATGAGTCCAGTCAAAGCACATTTTATTACCTCCTTATCCTAATCCTGTCATTTCTCCTGTTCAGGGTGATCTAGTCTTTCTGGGGCCTTCTGCACAGTGATGAATAAGAGCCCCTTCTCCCTCCAGTGCCCCCCACAGCCCCACCCAGCCCTCTCTGCTGCACCTCCTGCCTAGCTTCTCTCCATCTACGCAAGATTTCACTTCTTTGCCTTTTCCTTGCACTCGTTGCCCAAAGAGGAAGCCAGACAAAACTAAGACCCCACAGTTACTATTTTTTACTTGAGTCAACTTCTGCTTACTTGAGTGACCCTTCTGACTCTAGCATTTTGTCTCACAGAGAGAGAGAGATAGAGAGAGAGAGAGAGAGAGAGAGACTTAACTGTCTTAGAGGATTTAGAGTCCTCTGAAGGTCAAACTGTCCCCTAACAAACTACAGCCTTTGGGCAGAAACTGTGCCTGCATAGTGCTGCACTCTTGTGCTTTTGTCCTTTTCAGTAAATGGCTTGATGGAGGGCCGCAAGGTGAAGACTTGCAGGTATAAAATGAATCATGGCACCAAGACTGTGCTTGTCAGCACATGGGCAGGAAGAAGACACTGAACGGAAATGTGAGCATTTGTCTTCTCGTTGGAAGAAAGACCTGCATTGCTGAAGCACTTTTCCCACCAGCTGTCACAGTGTGTGGGGGATGGATTTTTCCAGATTCTATCAGAACTCAGAAAAGCCCACATGGGCAAGAATACAATTCTCACATCTATATTCCATGAGAATCACCACTGATGCAATTACACTCTTTTATCAGACAGATCATCACAAAGGCTAAAGGTAGCAAACCCCTAAAATTCCAGGTTGCCGAGAAACACTATAAATCATTGAGACATCGAAGGCAAGACGTGTCTTTCTCATGACTCATGAGAATTAGGATGCATGACCTAGGACTTTGTTTTTGTTCTTGCTTTTGGTGCAAGGGGAACTGAACTCATAGAGCTACATCCCCCATACTTCTTAACTTTTGAGACAAAGTCTTACTAAGTCATTAGATTGCCCAGGTTGGGCTCAAATCTGTGATCCCTGCCTTCAGTTCTATTCCTTAATTTTAAAAATCAAAGTCCTATTTTAAGTTAAGAAATGGAAAATAGGAAAGAAAAATAAACAAGGTGTGTTGGGTATATGTACCAGTTCTCTGAGATAAATGTAATTACTAAGTATAGCAAACATACACTAATAAAAAGGAATCTTTAAAAATAAATGAAGAATAGAGTTTCCAATCTCTCTCCTGTAATCTTTTTTTCTTCTTCTTCTTCTTTTAAAACTGGCTTACCTAGATTTGCAAACAGTCTAAGGTCAATTTAAATACAGAAAAATCTACCATCAAAAGTGACCTACTTCAAGCTCAGTGGTATTTTCCTAGGCGTTTCACAGGTCGACTGGCAAAACCACTAGTGTTTCCCATAATGACAGGTACCACATCTGCTCCCCGACTTTCCCAGGTGAGTTGTCGAGAAGAGAAGCCAAGACTCCTGACCAGATCTTTGAACTATACAGCTCATTTTCCTCATTTCCTGCAAACTCCTTCTGCTTCTTCTACTTTGGATTGAAAAAGGTAAAATGTTAGAATATGCTGAAAGGATAAAGTGGCATCACTGTTTTCAAAGGAAAGGCCTTTGGAATCACAAGAAGCAGGCCAAAGGGAAATTGAAAGTAAGTTTCAGTTATAATACAGCAACTGCTCAATGATTATGTTTTAAACTATTTTGAAGATTGATTCAGAGAAAGGTCATACTTTCAAAGCAAGATTGCATTCATATTTGAACTCCAAATTCTCTTCCCTCAGCAACACTCCCTTCCGGGTCCCTTTACTATCATCGGATAGGGAAGTCAGCAGAGAGTGAACGTGTCATTACCTTAAGACCTGATGCCAGAAATGCTCTCAGGGAGGGACCTGCTTTGATAAGAAGTGTGGATAAGCACATTGTAAGTAAGGAAAAGGGGAAAAAAGAGGTTACTAAGTGGTTGACATTAGCACACCTGTAACCCCCGGATTCTGGAAGGCTGAAACAAGAGGATCACAAGTTCGAGGATAGATTGAGATCTTGATTCAAAATTTTAAAAGGGCTGTAGCTCAGTGCAATGAATTTGGGTTCAATCCTTATTACTGAAAAAAAAAAAGAGAAAGAAACAAAGAAAGAAAAGAAAAAGCAGTAGAAACCCAGCTGTGATGAGAGAGGAAGAGAAGGACCCCGTGAATATGCCCCCATCCAGAGCACCTAGACAGTGGCAAACCCTTGGGGAGAAAGGCAGTAGACCCCGTGGAACCTTCCCCTGTCAGACTACTGGAGGCAGTGCCAGTGGAATAGAGCAATACTTGCTTGCACCACATACTGGAATGATGGTCAGTGGTAAATAAGGAAGCCTCCGTTGTCGGCCACTGGGGTGGGCTGTGCAGTTCCCAGGACTTGGTCAGATAACAGAGGAGTATGAACTTCCTACATACAGCATGAACCAGGTCAAACAGGTCAACGAGCACAGAAATAGAATCCCTGGTAGCTTTGGCCTTCCCTCTCTCCCTTCGTTCCCTGGTCTTGTTTGTTTGCTTCACACTTTGAGCCTTATCGTTGTTAGTCTGGAGACCTTGAGGAGGAAGCTCCCTAGAGGAAGCCCTCAGGAATGACCACAAAATCCTCACAGAGTTGGGCAACAATCAAGAGCAGACATAACCTGTGGGAGAGAAGGAAGGGAGCTTAAAAATAACCTTGCAAACTCCTTCACCGTGTAGTGGGAACCAAAGGCTAGTGAAGCCCAGAGGTCAGCCTCTAGTGAGACAGCTGGCTGCTTAGCCCGGGAACCACATTCCCTGCTGCTCCCCACTTCCAAACGGAACTGCCCCTTCAGTGGATGCTCAACATTCACTCTTTCCTCTAGATGAAGTAAGATGCTCCTTACAAAAAGCTGTCTTTTTTCTTTGTGAAATCATGGTTTCTAGAAGGAGCTCACAGGGGCAAAACACAGGCCAAAGCGCAATGGCTCCTTGAGCAGCTAAATGAAGTAAAAAAAGGAAATTCTAGAAATGAGGAAACTCTAAAGGAAACACCTTAATTTGAATCTGGGTGGAATTGGTAAAAGTCATTATGATAATGCTCATTGTAAGGTTGGCTGTAAGTTTCCCACATATTTTCTGCCAATGTGAGGTCCTCCCTCCCAACTAGACATGATCTCCTGAGTAGCTTGGTTTGATCTATGGAAAAGGAAAAGCCATGGTAGTTTGGCAGAACAGTGGATCCCAACAATATCCCATCCTGAAGTCTGGAACCCATCACAGTTTCTGTATGTAGCAGAAGAGGTGTTTCCAGTGTGATAACAGATCTGCAAGTGGGAAGATCATCAAGATGGCTAGCCATGGATGTTCTTATAAGATACAAACAGACAGAGATCTGACTACAGAAGAGATATGACAGCTGAATCAAAGTTAGAGGGAACCTGGAAAAGGTGAGCAAATATATCCTGTCCATAGAACTTTTGGAAGGAAGTGAAACTTCCGAAAGGACACACAACTTTCAGCCTATTGAATTCCAAAAAGATAAACACATGATTTTTCGCCAAGTTTATGATTATTTGAGATGGTACAGGAGGTAACTAATTCATTTGCTAAATGTGATTATTTTGCCACTGAGCAGGAACTGCGCATGGGCCAGGCTGCCCTCTTCGTGTTTGGCCTATGTGGCCTCTTTTAGAATCTGTTTGAAAACTGCTCCAGATCGGCCTTGTCACGCTGCTTTTTCCTTGGTACCCTAGAAGTTCTTCCAGAGGCTAGGCATTTCCAAATTAACAATGAGCCTCAAACATAATGTTATTGCAAATAAATCATCTAGAAATTTCCTTTAGATATTCTAGTATTTACTGTCTTACTGTATTTATTTTAATTAAGTCACAGTAATCCATATTTATAGCTTATAATGCATGCTGATATATGCATACATCATGGAGCGGCTAAGTCAAGCTATTAAGCATCTGCAGTAACTCACAAGTAGGAATACCTTGGTTCATGAATGCAAACAATTCAATTAGCAAACAAAATGTTCAGCAGCATTTTACTTCTCTTCGCAAACTCTGTAGAGTGACAAACCAAACCACAGCCCTCTTCCCTAAGCAAACAGAAGTACAGCATCTTCCCCCAAAGTTGTAAGATGAGTTAAATTCATAAACTGAAGAACCACTGTACTTACTTTTCGTGATGAGGATATCTGAAATCTCTCAGTTTTCAGGTGCACAATAATTATTAACTATAATCATCAAGATATACAAGAGATCTCTTGAACTTGGCCTTTCTGGTGATGGACATTTTGTGTCCTTCCACCTACACAGATACTATTATAAATCATGAACAAGTTAAAAAGCTCCACAGCTTTCAACCCTCTTGATTCTTCTGGTGAACTTTACAGAAAAGAAATGCTATCATCTGAATGTCTGTGGTTCCCCCAAATGGGTATGTTGAAATCTAATCCCGGTTGTAGTGACACTTGGAGATGAGACTTTTGAGAAGAATTAGGTCCTGAGGGTTCTCCAATCATGAGCGGGATTTATGTCCTCATATAAGAAATCCCAAAGAGCCAGGAAGCCCTTTCCACTATGTGAGAATATAACAAGAAGATACCATCTCTGAGAAGGTGACCCTCAGAACCCACCATCCCTTTGATCCTGGATTCCTCCCAAACTGAGCAACTTCCATCACGGATACCCAAACCAGGTTAGGGAATTTGTTTTAGACACTCAAATACACTAAACCAGGGATAGTCACAAAGTTAGGATAGTCTGTGTCTTACAATTCCACATCTTTTGAAATATCAGATCAGCTACCCCTCAGAATCATATAATATGTCCCAATCAGCTAAAGTGTGGAAGTTTTACAGGTCACCAGATCTTTACTTCAAATTGAGCTCTTTGGCATTTACTCTGGCAGCCAGATCTCAAACCTGGATTTCCAAGGCCCCCTTGGAAACCTTGCAAGGTTATTTTTAAGCTCCCTTCCTTCTTTCCCACAGGTTATGTCTGCTCTTGATTGTCCCTGTCATGAGGGACTGGAGGCCACAGACTACCCAAGCGTTGGTCAATGGAAAGATTGCACATTATATTCTGTATCCTATTAGATGTCAAATGCAAAATCTCTGAAGCAATTGGGTATTTTAGTCCTTCTCCTCATTGCTGAGACGAAATACCCAACAAATGAAATGCAAAGGAGGAGCCGTGTGCTTTGGCTCACATTCTGGAAGTCCTTTTATGTTCCATGACAGAGGGAGCACAGGAGTGGAGGAAAACTGCTCACCTCATGACAGGCTGGAAGCAGGGTCAGGAAAGGAGCCAGGAAGTAGGATATGCTTCCGGGTCACGTCACAGTGCACGCCTCTTCCTCCCAGATCCCCACCTCCTAATAGCGAGTTAGTCATAGTGCCCCATAATGTGATCACCTGCCTCACACGAAAGGTTTGGGCTATTTTCCATCTAATCCGTAAGAGTTGTGGATAGTTAAAGTCATTGGTTACAGAATAACGAGCCAAGGAGACTGAACAGTGTCCATCTCTATTCCTCCATTTCCTGTGAAAACAGTGACAAGGTTCTTTCCTTATAGAAAGACAACAGAGATTACTGTCTTGGTGCTGGAAGAGGAAGAAAGGGGAAGGAAGTACTAATAGTTCCTGATAAATAACAGCAATATGCACCACCACAAGCCCAATAACCGGCTTTTGTCCCACTCACCTCCACTTACTGTTCCAAAACATTTAAACAATCACTCCCACACCACCCCCAATAAAAGCAAATATAGTCCTTTTTACCTCAGAGCTGATCCCAACCATGTGAAGTCAGTGAGTTTTGTCTCAGCTGTCTGGCTTTGTCTTTCACTTCATAAAAAATGTTAGCACTCAACATAATTTTTTTCAATTTTCATAGAATAACCGTTTCTTAAAGGTTTTGGCTATCTGGACTCTCACCTGTAGATTTTCTAACTAAAACTGGTATTAAAAGGTGAAATTGTTTTTCTAAAGCATTGACTTTGCCCCGAGGGAAACAAAGCAATGGACTAGAAAGTGTGCAGACTTTGGGTGTGTGAGGAGGGTGAGACTCTCTATGAGATGGTTTTCGTCTGGGCTGCAAGTCCTCTTGTACATATTATTTAAAAAGTCACAAAAACCAGGTGTGATGATGTAAACCTATAAGTCTGGCTGTTTGAGAGGCTGAGGCAGGAGAGTCACAAGTTCTAGCCCAGCCTGGGCAACTTAGCAACTTAGTGAGATCCTGTCTCAAAATTTAAAAATGAAATAAATAAAATGAATAAGGGTGTGGCTCAGTGCAGAGGTCCCGGGTTCCACCCTCTGTCCTCCTGCATTACATACAGGAGATCCATGGCACTGTCCATTAAGGGAAAGAGATTACTTTCTACCAGTGGGGACGGAATATGTTTACACGTGGACAGACATTGTGACAAAAGTTTCCAGAGTGAGGGGCTCCAGGTGCCTCCGTTCACCCACCCACCCAGTGGACAGCTGGCTCCACCCTGGCAGAGACCAAGACAGCGGATAGAAGAAGGGACCGGTGCTGTTGAGAACAGGTAGCGCTTTGGGCAGCGGGATGCTGTGCTCACCTGAGAAGATGCCTGACTGGCGTCCAGAGCGCCTGTCTCCTAACCTGTGCAACCTGGGCTGAAGGTGAAGAGAAGTCCTTTCTCACCGTGGAGGTGAAATAGCTCCTTATTCCCAGGGGTCCTTTTTGTTGAAAACTCTAGAGATACTGTGTAGCCGGCACCGGATATAAGATGTTCTCTGATCTTGTATTGCAGGTACTGGCCTTGCCAGTGTCTGTTGGACCATCCGTGGGTAAGAACTGTAGCCGTGTGATTTCCATCCAGCCACCAGGAGCCCAGGACCCCAGATAACTGGGTGCAGCTGACTTTGGGGCCTGGAGCTCTGTGCATGGAGGCGGAACGTCTAGAAGCATCCCTAGCACCCAGAAATACCAGCTGTGACACAGTCGCCAGATGCCACTCTCAAACCAGCCCTTTTGCTTGCTTATGGAAGTATGCTCACGAAGTCATAAATTGCCCAGAGGGGACTTGAACTTAGACCCTCCTGTCTCCGCCTCTCAGAGCGCTGGAATCACCGCTGCGGGCCGCTCTTCCTAGGCCCAGTATCCATTCTCCTTGCAGGTCCCAGGAGGTCCCTTCCTGACTCCCGCTTGGTTTCCTACCACGCACCGTCTCCCTCTTCCTCCTCCTGCAGGAAGGGCGGTTAATGCGCCTCCTGCATGAGCCTCCCTCACTGCATTTACAGCTACAGGCCAGAAGGTGGCAGCATGGGGCCGTGGTTAAAAGCTTCCCTTCTGGCGTGAAGCTGTCTGCCACAACTAATTCAAGCAGGTGCAAGGAACCCCCAAAATGTTTACAGCTATGCATGGCTTGTAGGAAAGGCGGGCAGGATGAAAAAGCGTTTTCACCCCTTTAGATTTTGGTACCATCATCCTGAGAATTGGATCATTTCAGCCTAAAGCAGTGCCCAGAAATCTGAATGTATTGGGGCCGGGGATTTAGCTCAGTGGTTCTGGCACCTGTCTTGCAAGCCCAAAGGCCTGGGTTCAATACCGGTAACCACATACAATACACGCCAAGAGGCAATCAATACCATATACCACAGTGCTGGGCGTGGTGGCTTACACCTGTAATCCCAACACTGGGGAGGCAGAGGCAGGAGGATTGCTGTGATGTGAGTTTGAGGCTGAGCTCAGGGCCAGCCTGAACTACAAAGTGAGACCCTGTCTCAAAAAAAAAAATCTACATTTATCTTTACTCTGATTCTAGGGCAAAAAACAATGGGTGGCACTGAGAAATACCAGCCTAGAGAGCACAAACGCTGTGAAGCAGCCCATGTGATTGAACCGAGGACCATCACCATGTTCCAATCTCTCAAGTGCTTATCATGGAAACATAGCACTTTTTCATACAAGCAAAAACCATGATATTAATTTATTCAGAATGCAATGCATTAGTTTACCTTTAAGGTCATATACTAATTTATGTATGGCTGTGAAGAAACTCATTTTAAATCCTACAGATGTGTTCACGTTGTTACTTGGCTGAACTGATAGTAATTTTAGGTGGGTCCTATTTGGGGGCTGTGTGATGAATGTAAGTCTAGATAAAGTGGTAGGTATCTAGATATGTACATTTTTTGCAAAGTGGTTCATCCAGCACTAAATCACAATTATCTAAGAAAAAAATAACAAGAGATTGGAATCCAGTACAATCTCTCTGCAAATTTTTTTTTTTTTTTTAGTGTTTTTTGAGACAGGGTCTCGCTTTGTGGTTCAGGCTGGCCCTGAGCTCAGCCTCAAACTCACATCACAATCCTCCTGCCTCTGCCTCCCAAGTACTGGGATTACAGGTGTGAGCCACCACACCCGGCACTGTGGTATGTGGTACTGGTTGCTGCTGGGTGTGGGTCTCCACACCCAGTATTGTATGTGGTTACCGGGGAATCGAACCCGGGTCCTTGCGCTTGTGAGACAGGCGCCGGAACCACTGAGCTAACTCCCCGGCCCGTCTCTGCAAATTTTTTATTATAGGGAAACCAATTATAAGAACCAGAGAAAGACAACCTCAACATCTTCATCCTTTTCTCTGCAGGGCCCTCCTACCAACTCATGGCAGAGGCCCCGCCTCCCTCCCTGCACCCTTTGAGGACAGCCCCCAAACTCCCAAAGAACTCAGTCTACACTGCCTTATTGTCCTATCTGATCTAATCCTTTTCTGTTGCCCACACTAAACAGAGGTTTTGTCTTTCTGGACTTTTTCAGTTCTTCACTCAGAGATCTGACAGGCAAATTCCAAATCTAAGAGTACAGGGGAAGGTATGCATATTCACAGGTGAGTAACATTCACTACGTGACATAGTAACGCATAGTAGATCACAGGTACTGGACACACACGTGTACTACCATGAGACCAAATCTGTTTCAGCAGTGTGATCAGTGAGATGCAATCAGCTAAATGAAAGAAAACTAGAGATCTCATGGATTATTTGTTAATGTTGGATAACAGCTGCACACCCAAACACAAATATGCACCAATTCAACAAATACCACGATCCAGTCTGAGGACAGAGTATTGACACTCAACTGAGTTAATCAGGTAAGAAGCCTTTCTGCTCACTGTACTTGGAGAGACGGCCAGGAAGATCTGCTAAAGTCCCTTGTGAAGCTCTCCCTTCCTTGGATCTGTGCACTCTCCTCTTGTCCACTGCCCTGACTAGAGAGGATCACGGGCATGCTGCACCCACACGCCACCCATGTGGAAACGTAGCTGGCACCATCCATAACCAGAGAGGCTGACTCAAGTTTGCTGTTGTCTTTACCTGTGA
Organism: Petromus typicus; assembly: GCA_004026965.1. NCBI lineage: Eukaryota > Metazoa > Chordata > Mammalia > Rodentia > Petromuridae > Petromus > Petromus typicus. Next base: position 2,607 of record PVIR01038921.1, on the reverse strand, counting down.
AGTTTAGGTGCTGGAGAAGGTTCAGTGTTAAGAAATGCTTCCGTGGTGGTGTGAGGAAGGCTCGGCCCGGGACAGCCAAAGAAAACAGACTTGTCTTCTGAGTGGAAAACATGCACCCACAGTGTGTTGTGAAAATACGTCGATTTTCGCAAACTATTTTCAAAAATAAGGTTTTTCTTTACCAGAGAAAACCATTAGAAGAATTATTTGTCTTATAAAAATAAAGAAAAACATTTATCTAACAATATATTCCTTTATTAGTCTCCTATCACTTTATTTCACACACATATACACAACATTTTTCAACTGCTGAAATAAGAATGGAGGAATACAAGAAAAGAAAATCAGTAAGACTCACACAGGGAAATAAAAAAGGATTCTGTGAAGCCTTGAGAGGCGATTCGAACTTCTGTTTTCTAATTCCGGCAGGAGCACTTGCCTAAACCCACATGCCAACATGTTCAGTGACAGTTTTCCCTGAGCGATGGATGGCGCATGTAGTGGTGGTCCCAGAAGAGTCTGTCACCCAGTGACGTCACACAGTCTTAGCTTGTGTGAGGGCTCTGTGATTCTCACAATGACAAGAACCAGCTGGGTGCATTTCTTGGAGTCTCAGTGTGAGAGGTGCATGATGGGAAACAGAGCGCTCACTGGAGTGTTGGAGCTAGACCAGCACAGGATGACGTGGAAACCAACGGCTGAGTCTGGGTGGGGTCCCAAAACACGAGCCGTAACACGGCACGGGGAAACTCGGCCCATTTTCACCTTTGTGTGAATGGTGGCTGGCGGGTGGGACTCTGAGGTGTGGCAAACGTGACAGGGAAGGAAAATGACTCCTAAACGCTGCCGGGTCACAGCCACTGCACTTGGTGTTGTCCAGAAAACACCTCTATTTTCTATCATGAGGTTTCCGTCCCCAACGTAAGCCTTAGTGGAAATTAAGTAGTAGGAGGAATGTCCCTGCCTTGCGAGTACAAGGGCATGAGTTTGACCTGCATAAAAAGAGCAAAGAGTAGGAGGAAGACTGAATTTGGAGCATCAATAAACTTCAAAGTTTTTCAAAACTGTAGTGTGCAGAGCTGACGAGAGGGGGTATAAGCCCCCTTTCTCATCTCCGGACACAACAACTACCACTCACAAATAAAAGAAGAGAGGCTTAATTAACTTCATGGTTTCTGTCCATGGTAGTCCAGCTCCAAGGCAGAAATCTCCTAGCAGAAGTGCATGAGAAAAGAAAGATGCTCAGTTCTCAGGGGCAGGGCACGTGGCTAAGCAGAAGGAACCAGGGACCAGACACAGACCCCAAGGCCAGGACTCGATGAGCCCCCAGCACACCCAAGAAGTGGGCTCCACCAGCCCCCAGGGTGTGTCTCTCCGCCCCACCGGGACTTTGGACTGCCGTGGCAGAGAGATGCTGAAAGCAGCAGATAAGGCAGGAAATGAGGACATTTGGATGTTCTTATGTCTTGTTCAAGTTACCTTAGAAAGATATCTGTCAGGGCAGAATGAAGGGTCTGCTGGGAAAGGACACTGCAGACAGGCCAGGCCTCTGTGACTCAGTCCTCAGAGCAGCTGAGCTGCACAGTCTCCAGGGAGAAACACGCCAACCACTTGGGTCTGAAGTTCTAACAAGATTCTATCAGGAAGGTAGATTAATTTCCCAAGGACGAAACAAACAAAAATTAACCAGCACATATCACAGAGGAGGCAGTTTCAAGGGAGTGGACTCTGGAATAACGTGATGCACAGTCCCCAGAAAATCTCACACCAGTGTTAGCCACACGCTGTAACTTCTGGAGCTGCTTCCCTGTCCAGGCAATGGGCACAATACTAGTCTGACACAGGTGACTTCTCAGGGTGCAAAGGGCCACAGGATGCTCATGTGGGCTCTTCTTGCTTCTGCTGTTTGGACTAGACCTCCAGGTTCTCCATCACTAGCTTTGTTTCCTTCCATGTTCTTTTTAACTATTGATTCACTAGCTCAAACTGGCTCTCCCCTAACCGCCATGTGTATATCAAACTTTCATGTCCCTCACTCTTTTGTCCTTCCCGGCATCTGTGCCCAGCAATTTCTTTTCCCAAGGTCTCACCAACTCTGAACCCTAACAGGAAATGCCACACCCCTCCTAAGGTTGGGATCTTCTAAACGACAGACGCACAGTCTTGTTCACAGCTCTGCACAACCGCAAGGACTTTATGTGTTTGGTATCAGCCTGCATCATGTGTGGACACAGGATGACGGGATGTATGTATGCAGACACATGGTCACCTGTGCATTCTTAAAGGTCAGACAGCATGGAAGAGTTCATGAGAACAGAAATACAAATAAAATAAAGCACACAGTTCAGATGACTTTTGGATTTTATTAACAACAGTTTAAGTCATTGTCAAGAGGCACGCTGTGACTACAGAAAGAACATTTCCTGTTTGGCACACATGGGATAAGGTAAAGCGAGCACAAAAAGGGTTTAAAGCAGAAAGCAGAGGAGAAACCTCTGTCAGAATTACTAACCTCAGCATCAGGAGCCCTTCCGCTTGGTCCTTGCATGTCACTCAGTGGGAGGTAAGCGGCTCCCGAAGGAGGAACAGTACCGCAGTATGTGAGGT
>PVIR01038920.1:0-14269 GCA_004026965.1 Petromus typicus | reverse complement strand
CACCCATGTTTATAGCAGCCCAATTTGTGATTGCTACATCTTGGAAACAACCCAAATGTCCATCAACTGGAGACTGGATAAAAAAGCTGTGGTTCTTCTACAGAATGGAGTATTACTCTGCCATAAAAATGATAAGTTTGAATCATTTCTACTTAAATGGACATACCTTGAGGATATCCTCATAAGTGAAATAAATAGGTCACAGATGTGTAAATGTAGTATCTTTTCTCTGGTATGAGAAAATAAAGATGTAACTGAGTTCTAGAATGTATGTTATATATTGTAAAATAGAAAATACTCAAAGTGAAATGGGGTGAAGGGAAAAAATAATGAGATTATAACAAAAAAGGAAGGAAACAAAGTTTATGTATATTGGGGGTGGGGATGGTAGGGTGGGTAGTGCTATGGGAAAAAATGAGAATTAAGTTGTGTCATATACTGGTACAAATTCTCATTGTTGAATGCAATCATGATGTATATATGTAATGTACCAATGAAGATTTCAATTAAACAAAACAAAACAAAACCCAAAAAAAGTATAGATAATACTGAACTGAGATTGGATATTTTAAGGGCTGTTAATGAAAAGATTCATAGTGTTGTTTGAACTGAGATATTGTGTCTTCCAAAAATATGTATGTGGAAATCCCAACCCTGTCATGAGAATTTACTTAAAGATGGGCCTTTTGGGAGGGTGGAATTTTCATAACCTAATAAAGGTTCCCTAGCAAAGGGAACCATGGAAGATTTTCTCACCTTTCAATCATTGAAGACCCAATAGGAAGATGGCTGTCTATGATCCAGAAAGCAGGCCCTTACCAGATATGAGTCTCTTGGCACTTTGACTTTGGTGTATGGATGTATCTTGGAGGCATGGACTTGGGGTCAATGTTTTGTCCTTCACCCTTTGCGCTGTGTCACTCTTATCTTGCTCCATTTCCTAGCCCCCATGAATTAAGCAGTTTTGTTCCACTATGATTTTCTACCATGATGTCTGTCCCTTGGAACCAGGTGATCATAGACTAAAGAAACAACCAAATTAAGTCCAGTCTTTAAATTCTGTGTGTTTGGTATTTTTTTCTTAGTGATCAGAAAGCTGACTAATACAATGACCTCTACAATGATCTGAGCTGCATGAAACAAGGTACTATTTTCTAGAGTCTAAGGAAGAAGATAAAGCTCATTGTGGAGATAAACCAAAGAGAAAGGAAAATAAGAGTAGGTGTGAGTAGTTTATGAGCATGCTTAATGAATCCTATCCATACTGGTAATTCTTTGGATCTCCAGTGACTGTATGAACAAGAATCAGGAATCTGTGGATTTTCAAGCAAAGCTTTCTTGGGACACAAGTAGCAATTTTGTTATATTGTATCAGCTTTAGGGATTGAGAGAGTTTCCTCTTAAAGACAGCTGGCTGACAGGAGCCCAGTAATCATAGTGGGGTCTTGAGGGAGCTACCAGCAGCCATTCAAAGTGTGGCTGAAGTGTCTCTGCTCCATATGGCTGGTGTTGAGGTGTCTTTTCTACTCTATGTCCTTGGAATAAGATATCACAAGAAGCTGAACATCTTCCAAACATCATATAAGACTCCTTAGAAATATCTCCAAACCCCTCATTTGTGCAGTTCCATTAATGCTTTTAAATAATTCTTTAAAAATTTTTTTTTGATAATGTACATTTTCAGTTTACACTCACTGGAAGGAGTAAGTACATTTATATAACACAACTTCTTTCTTTAATGTCCTTTTCTTCCTTTTTAATGTCCATCCCTTCCTTCCATCTTTAATTCCCTTCCCCATTTTCATCATCATCATCATTAATATTAATTCATATTTTTATGACATATGATGTTCACGTTCATTGTGGGTATTTGCTATGGATATGGGCTTTTTGATAACATTTTTGGGTTTGCTGATGGTGGACCAAGACTTGGTTTGCCTTAGTGCCTAGAATGTCTATGTCCCACTTGATCCTTGTTACAACCTTGGGTGTCTTTTTGGGCATCATCCTTTGAACCCCTGGCACCCTCTCTTGGGCTCAGCCTTTTAATGTCTCTTTCTGTTAAAGTTGCTCTTCTTCTCTCAGCCCAAAGAGAGCACTTTACCAAGAGGTGCCCACTCCCCTGGGAGTCCTGAGAGTTGGGGAACCATTTCAAGTGCTTTTGAGTCCCCCTTGATCAGGTGATTTCTCCTTTCCTGACATTCTTCTTTTCCCATCCTTGAAATATTAACTGCAAGAAAATGAAGACACAGGAATTTCAGCCTCGTCTTTGCCCTTCTGGATCTTTCTCCCTCTTCTCAGTAGTGACACAATCCCCTTTTTCCTGAGCAGCTGTCCTCCCTGTCCTCAGTCCTCTCCACCACTGCTCTGTTGTTAAAAACCTGAAGTTTCACTCTGGTTATGTGGAGGGCAGCTTTTGGAACATTATTCTCTTCCTCAGCACAGCTAGGGTGTTGTTACCATTTTTCCCTTGATTCAAAAAAATGAACAAACAAACAGTTTGAAAACCCCAGCTTGTCAAGCAGGGGTTCCTTTATTTTGACTAGGGGGATCCTTCCTCTCCTGACTCAGAGGACAGTGAGAGATAATAGGGTGGGAGCAGGGATGCAGCTCAGAGGAACTGCCTCTGCCTGGCAGGTGCTCGGTCTTGAGTTTGGTACCTGGTACCTCAGGAAAAAAAAAAAGAATAAAATTAAAGGGATGGAGAACATTTTAATTTCATTTCTCAGCATGTTACTAGCAAAACCAAATTTGTGAAATATATGCTGACTGATTACATTTCAGATTCCTTAGAGATTTCAAGAGTTCTTCTGCATGCAGAGGCAGCTGGCCTTTGAAAACCCTGATGCAGTGTTTCCTAACCTTGGGTAATGTGTCACATGTTCCTGTTAAGTTACTGCATTACCCAAGCTGTGAAAACATATACTGCTCCATGTATAGGCTTCTTGGTTGGTGGCTCTTGATTCAAAAAGAACCCTTCAGTGGAAATAATGAATTAATTTTACACATTCAGTTGCAATTCTAATAACACTGAGAATACTGTTAATATGGTTTACAACATTTTCCCAATCTACTGCTTATAAAATATGACACCAGAAACATATTTTTAATTTAATGTGGCTGATAATGTTCATTGAAACCATCACCTCTGAGTGACAGTGGCACTGGTGGCTGTAGTTTGGATTATTTGATAGATGATACTTGGGAGGGAAGGTCTTTTTACTGTACTGTGGAAAGTTAATTATTTCCTTCATCTGTGCTTGAGCTACTGCAAAACATTGGTTTGCAAAGTACATTGAGCCTCCACTTGGCTCAAATACCTCCTTTACATATTAAAACTGTTATGTTAATTTATTGTTAGACACATCAATTAAAAATTACACCAACTATATTTAAATTTTCTTGATGCCCCAGAAAAAAGTGTCAGTGTGAAGAGAAGATTTCTCAGAAGGTCACGAAATTCCCCCTCTTCTGACAGTCCCTCTCTTGTACAATCCCTGGGGCTTGTGTGTAGATTGAATTCAGTGACTTGCTTCTGACTGATAGAACACAATGAAGACAGTGAGATGTTACTTCTGTGATTAGGTTACAAAAACCTGTGAGTTCTATCTTGCTAGCAAATGCTATTTCCTGGTTGGAGTGTTTTCTTTGATGTAGCAAGCTGCCAGTTTGGAGAGGTCCATGTGGGAAAAACTTAAGTGAGCTTCCAACCAACTGCCATTTAATAGTCGAGGTCTTCAGCATAAGTTTAATAGTCTCATTCATGCAAAACTCCCTGCAAGTGAGCATAGAGGAGAAGATGGGGTGAAAGTCTGGGATTTGATTCTCACATTGTCTCCAATTAGCTATATGACTCTGAGCAAGGCATCAAAATATCCAGCATTTCATTTCCTTCGGATGAATGCAGTGATAGAACTGGTCTAACTTCACCATTCTTAGTTTATTCATTCATTTGCTAGGCATTTATAAAATGTCTGCAGTGTGCATGGCACTGACCTAGGCACTGCAGATGAGGAACAAAGCCATCAGGATTCCTGCCATACTAACAAAACCACATTTATCAAATATATACTAATTGATTGTATTTCATATATGCTACTGATTACATTAGGTTAGATACTGGATGAAAATATTAAATGATTTCTAAAGTGTAACAGACACAAAAATGACCCCAAAGAAAAAAATATTGATGGTGATATTATTTGAACAATGTAGCCTTTTACTTTTCCAGACAGCCGTTTACCCCTTCCCCACTATGTAAGCTTGCTGAATATACAAGATCAACACTTTTCCCCTTTGGAACAGAGAGCTCATTTTCTGTCAGTCTAGACAAGCCCATCGCAGCTTTTGTGTTTATAATTGTCCCTGCAAAGGCTCCCAGGGCCCTCTAGGCCCAGCATGCAGAGGTTGTTAAAATGTGCCTCCTCTCACTCTGTTACATGGGCAAGTGTGTCATTGATGTGTAATTAATGACAGGGAAGCCAGGCTGAAGAATTAACACTCACCAATCAAGGCTTGTCAGCCTCAGCATTGTCAATGGGATTTTTGTTCTCATAGCAATATTTATGAATAATAAAATAATAAAATGCCGCAAGTCTAGTGGGAAAGGGGAGTGCTTCATGGCAATGGTGATGTGCTTGTTTACAGCAAGCCACAGGGGTAGCCTCTGCTTCATCCACTGATCAATTCCAGGCTCTGCAGGCTGAAGTGGATGAGGGAGCCTGGGGGAACATACTCTCTATCTGAAATATGTGTGGTGAGCAGATTCCCTCTGATTCTGAGCTGGTCTTTGCCTCTGCAAACTCAGGGATTTCAAATGTTCAGCTCACCCCAGGAATAAGTCTTTATTGAGCAGTTTTGGGGTGTCTAGCAGTGAGATAGGTTTATTGGCAGGAGAACAGGCAGTGGCTCTTGACTTCACAGGTTTTGTGTTCAGTTGATGAGGATTGTGATTCCCTGCAGATTGGGCAATCAGGGCTAAGAGAAATCTGAGTTTTTGTGGGAATCTCTTCCATGGAGTGATTTTCAAGTGTTTATCTTTATGTTCTTGGTTATGGTTGGATTGGTACAGCAGAGGGTGAGAGTGTATAATTCTAATTCTCTGTGTTTGGGAGGAGACCAAGAAGAGTGTGAAGTCAGCTCACTGTGCACTAGTTGTCAACTTGTCTGAGTTCAGTGAGGCATAACATACACACAAGTTACAGGAAGTGGATTTATTGCCCACAGATAGACAGCGAGGAGCAACAGAAACCTAAGGTTCAGCACGAGTTAATCTTGTAGTGCTCGGGACAGCTGCCTGAGGGCACATAGATCTGAACTGTGTGTGCTGGGGTTTCAGATCTTGGGAATGACTGCACTTACTGTGCTAAACTATTGAAGAATAACTGTTTCTAGAGGGGATCGGAACACAGCTCAGGCTTTCCTGGCCAGCCTTGTACTTCAGAATATTACATTCGTCATACACTCTACAGTTATTTGTAAGAACTACAAGTGATAGAGAGGGAAGAAATGGGTTAGTTCCAACCCTCTCAGAAAACTCTTTCAAGGTGAGTAACAAAAGGGTGACACCTTCCTCTTCTCTGGAGAGCCAGTGAGGGCTGGTGTACGGAAATAACCGGCCAATGTGGAGCATGTTGTGCTGTGTCTCTGGATAGACTACAGGATGCTTCCATTCATGGTTATCAGACCACACGTGTTGTGAAATTCTGGGGTACTGACGGTGCTCTCCTTCCATAGCTGTGCATAGATCCTTGATTCTCATTAAGAGATCCAGATTTGAAAGGTTGTACACAACATCACCATTTCAAAACTAACACTGTCTGCCCACCCAAATTTAAAGACCCAATTCAAAAATGGGCATCTGAAATGAACAGATATTTTGCAGAGGAAGAAGAAAGAGCAGCTAAGAAGCATATGAAGAAATGCTCAACATCATTAAGTCATTCGAGAGGTGCAGATGAAAACAACACTGAGATTTCATCTCACTCCACAAAGAATGACTGCCATTTCAGAATCAGCCAGCGGCAAATGTTGGTGAGGCTGCGGAGAAGAAGGAACCCTTCTCCATTGTTGGTGGGACTGTAGACTCGTACAACCCCTGTGGAGATCAATTTGGAGATTCCTCAAAAAGCTAGGATTGGAGATCCCGTTTGACTCTGCCATTGCTCTGGTAGATATATACACACAAGAATTAAAAGATTCATATCACAGTGACATATGTGATATGTTTATAGCAGCCCAATTTGTGATTGCTACATCTTGGAAACAACCCAAGTGTTCATCAACTGGAGACTGGATAAAAAAGCTGTTCTTCTTCAGAATGGAGTATTACTCTGCCATAAAAAATGATGTTTGAATCATTTATACTTAGATGTACATACCTTGAGGATATCCTCATAAGTGAAATAAATAGGTTACAGATGTGTGATCATATCTTTTCTCTGGTATGAGAAAGTGAAGATGTAAATGAGTTCTAGAATTCTATGTTATATATTGTGAAATAGAAAATACTCAAAGTGAAATGGGGTGAAGGGGGAAAACAATGAGATTATCACAAAAAAGAAAGGAAATAAAGTTTATGTATATAGGGTGTGGGGGTGGTAGAGTGGATAGGATTATGGGAAAAAATGAGGATTAAGTTGTGTCATATACTGGTACAAATTCCCATTGTGTAGTGCAATCATGATGTGTATATGTAATGTACTAATAAAGATTTCAATTTAAAAAAAGAAGAATAATGAAGCACCAAAATGTATAATAGATAATGTGAAATAGGAAGCAAAGTTTCTAAGGAGAAGGGCAAGTAGGAGTAGGGACAGGAAAGAGAACTAAACAAGATTGTGCTGTCAAACATGCATCCTTTGTACTGGAGTGTAATTTTGTCGGATAGTTTTGGAGCTGGTCCAGAATATGTGTTTCAGTTTCTCATTGAGGCATGAAAGATTTTATGCATTGATTCCCTCCCCTGAGCCTGCAGGTGGAGGCTCCTCCAGGGCCATCAGTTCTCCACAAACCCTGGCCTGCTCTGGTTTCCTTTGCCCACAACTGAGCCTTTGTGTTAGCTGTTTAACTTTTGGAATTTTCAGATAGAACCTCGTAGCTGCAATATAGACTTTCCACTATATTATTTATCTAGAAATATTAGGCTTTTTGCAGTAGGCAGAAGTTTTATTTATTTATTTATAGTTTTTTGAGACAGGTTTTCGCTTTGTAGTATAGGCTGGCCCTGAACTATGTAGCCCAAGCTGGCCTCGAACTCTGGGCAATCCTCCTATTTCTACCTCCCAAGTGCTGGGATTACAGGTGTGAACCACCATGCCTGGCACTGTGGTATGTGGTACTGATTGCTGGTGGGCGTGAGTCTCCAACCCAGTATTGTTGTATGTGGTTACTGGGAATAGAACCCAAGCCCTTGCACTTGCAAGACAGGTGCTGGAACCACTGAGCTAAATCCCTGACCCTCATTTATTTATCTTATAAATTATTATAAAGTTCAATTTTATGTTACAGATTAACACCCAGACTAACAGGCCAATGAACATATAAAACTCATAAGACAGTTATACTAAATCAAGATGCACATTAAGACACATTGTCCATGCTGGATAACATTTTTTTCTCTCTCTTTTTTCCTCTTATCTGTCTTTGACTTTGCTCTGTATCTATATGTTGTGTTTTTCCTATGAGAGAAACCATGTGGTGTTTAAGTTGGTGTGTCTGATGTACCTCATTTGACATCATGATCTCCTGCGCCACTGTTTTTGCTGAACTGTTTTTGCTGAACTGTTTTTCCAGAAAAGTGCTGGACCCAGGGCTGACTCTGAGGTTGCTGCCCCCAGCATTCCAGCTGATGCTCAGAATTAATTCCAAGCTATTCCTGTTCTGAGCTCTCCATGTCTTATAAGATTTTGGACAAGTGAAATTAAATTTTATTTCTACCTTTTGTTTTGAGCCTTCCCCCCCCCCCCCAGGAGTTAGGGAACATTTACAGTGTATTGCACACCATAACCTCCCCCTTCCTGCTCAACTACTTACTATTGTCCTTTCATTTGTGAGATCTCTGTCTACAGAGTGGGTGGCCCTGCACGTGGGCTGCCATCAGCTCCAGGCTCTGCCACCCACACTTCCACATGTCTGACTCCCACTCTGGGCGGAGCTTACTTCCCTCCATCCTCCTGTATTAGTTTTCTTGCGCCCTTCCATCCTCTGTTCCATAAGACTTTGCTTCATCAGTTTTCCCCTCTCAGCCACAGTCTCAGTTCTGCTTTTCTGTTGGTCACTTTCCCATGGCTGCTAAACAGACGCAAACATTCCATTCTAAAAGCAAGTCTCCCTCCACTCTGCTGCCGCTTTCAATCTTCCCCTGCCTTCGCAGCGCCATTCCTTGAAGCATAATCTGCACATGCTGTCTCCCCATCAACATCATTCACTCCGTCTTCATCATTCGGCCATCTGGCTTCCGCCCTTCCACTCAGCTGAAGCTGCTCTAACACGATTATCAACAACCTACTAGACGCCAAATGTAATGGACTTCTTTTCAGCGTTTATCACATTTGACCGTCCCGTGGCTCCTGACACTGTCAACTACTCCGGGATTTGTGAAGTCCTCTTCTTTCTTAATTTCTCTTTCTGTCCTCTATGTTTCTCTTTTGTGATTCCTTGATTATTCCATCCCATTACTTTTTGTGACTTCTCATACTCTAGAAACCATCTTCACTTTTCTCTGTAGGGTTCTGTCCTTGGGAAGACTTACCTTTCAGTCCAGTTGTCATTCTGTATGTTCTCTTCGATAGGTTTGAGCTTTTCCCAGGGCGTCTTGCTTCAGAACCTGTATCATTTCTAAGTAGGTGTGTGTGTGTGTGTGTGTGTGTGTGTGTGTGTGTGTGTGTGTGTGTATGTGCATATGTGTGCAGGTGTGTGTGCATGTTTGTGTGTGGCTTCATCATCTCTGCTATGGAATCAACCTGAATATCCAACCACCACCTGGGTAATACACAGTCATATTAGCTGTGACACAGCTGAAATTAAACTAAAATTAATTTTAGTTTAACTAAAATTAATTTACTGAATTTTGCTATATTCCTAATAATCTCTGTTTATTACTAAGTGAATTACTCAGTATTATAAATACTCAGTATTATTACTCAGTGAATCAGTAGTCAAGTTCAAAATCTTGGACTACATAACTTTTGGTAATTTTGTTTATGTAATGGAACCTGTAAATGGTCCCTAGACCTGACCTCTTTGGTTTCTGTGCTATTTTCCAGTACTATAACAATCACCTGAAGTAATCAATTTCTAAAAAGAGAAAAATTTCGGTCTGGTTTATTGCTTTAGAGGACGGTTGAAGTTTCCATCTGTGGTCGATTGACCCCTGCTTTGGGCCTGTGGTGTGGCAGAGCATCCCGGAAGCAGCATACTTCACAGCCAGTGAGAGGAGGGGTGGGATTCGGGTCCCTTCAAAGGCACAAAGACCACTCACTTGGTCTCACCTCTTACAGTGCCTATGTCCTACCCTTGTGCTGCTTTAGAGAATGAGTATTCAACCTTTGTTGGACATTCTTGACCCAGACCATCTGTGCGGCCCATCACCTGCTCTTGGACAGCAGGGGATGGGCTCCACAGAAGCTGACCCAAAGTGGGAAGGTGGATAAATGAAGCCCTTTAGTCGCTTTGCGCTGGGCTGATATAGCATGTGTACACCTAGTACTACCCAGCAAACTGCACTGTGTCATTAGTTTTCCTTCACTTTTCCAACCTGTACTAAAGTCTTCTCCAGAGTAATATTTTGAAAATTATTATTAATAAATGATGCATACAAAGACATTTCATGAGCTAGAGTTTATAGTGCTTATAGAATAAAGAACTAACCTATGTCTTGTTCTTCTCTATGTCTCCAATTCTTACTGGTATATTGAATAAATGAATAGATACAATATATTCCTGTTACAAGCTGACATTTATCTGGTTTTGCAGGTCAAAAATTCCTCATTATTTTACTTAATCCAAACTTGCTCTATGAAAAAGTTAACATTTTTAGGCCAGTAAAGCAATTCAGCATGAGACTGTAATGGCAGATACATGATATTAGACATTTGTCAAAACCCATAAAACTGTTCAACTATGTAAGCTGTAGGTTTTAGTAATAATCTATCAATACTAATTCCTTAGCTGTAAACAATGTACTAAATTATGAAATATATAAATAAAGTACTAACTGGTGGGGCAGGTGAAGGAGGTAGGGGATATATGGGAATTATCTGTATTCTCTGTTCATTTCTTCTATACATCTAAAATTGCTTTAGAAAATAAGATCAATTAATGAAGAATGAGTACCTGAGGCAGGTAGGAATGCAGAGTTTTTTCACCTCTGAACAAGTGTTGTGATTTTACATGATTAAAAATAGATATAATTCAAATTTTCTTACCACCATAATTTCCTTTAAACCATATTCTCTACTGTTTCTTTCCTGCTTTAAGAAAGCTATGCTGTTAGTAAAGAGAAGAATGACTTTTTAATTTCTGTTCAACTTTTTGTAAGGGACATGGCAATCGTGTCATTGATATTCTGCTTTTGGCACTTGGGAAAGTAAGTCTTAGAGTGGAGTTTATAAGGGAGTGAGTGAGAATGCCCTTCATGAGACTAATTTAGAGTCTTTATGACTCAGTGGAGGCTGTCAATCCTAAGTTATTTGACGTTTAATTCCTGCTGATGTAAATTTCATATGAAAAATAGTTTCATTTAATTGTGTCACCTCTGGCTTACATACACCATAAAAGGTGTCAATTGTAAGGGCCAGACACAAAAGAAGCCTCCTTGGCTGAGAGGGGTAATGTCAAGAAGTCTTGCAAGGGCACTGCTGGTCGTGAAGGTTGGGGGGCTGTCTGAGGAAAAAGATCCCTGGAAGGAGGCTGGGCACTTTCTTTGTGTCTCTGCCCAGAGTACCTGGCCTTGTGAGGGCGTTGCTTCCTCTCAGAACCCTGAATGATCCACTCCACTTCCTGGGAGACAGTGTACAGCCTGCAACCTCTGTGGCTCTCCCTTTATGAAAGATCTCCACAGGGCACGTCGCTATACAGTGCACTTGGGTGCACACTAATTACTGCATTTCATGAATGTGCCCTGACTCTTGATTGTTTTCTCCACAAAACCATTGTGTGAGAGCTTATGGCAGGAATCAATCTCATTAAATATTGAGAAAGGACTGGCTTGTACTTACATAGTCAGAAACTTAACTGAGCATTTATTATTTACTAAATGGCAGGTTCTGTAGCAGATACTCTGGGAAAGGAACTACCTCTGCTCCCAAGAAGCTTTCAGTCATCTAGGAAGATTTGATAAACCTAAAAATAAGGAAATCATATGTTAGCAACACTTTTGGGCTTATTACAGACTCTCACTGTCTCTTCCTAGAGGACGCTGGATGAGGAGAGCAGTTGCTGAGGACTCAGAGGTCTGTGAGATAATGGCTGGTTTTCTGATGGGCTTTTTCTTCTCTTTGTGGGAATCTCACACATCATGAAATCCTCCAATCAAATTTGAGCTCTTCTATCAAACGTGCTGCTTTTGTAGATGCCATTGTTGACAAAGCCTTGGTCTTGCTGATGAGCATTTTGTACATTTCTGGTGATAAGAAATCAATGTCAAGAATGGTGAATATTAGTTCAGTCTTTATTCTAATATGCTCATTAATTTTACTCAAATAATGAAATGCATATAAATCTTATTAGTACATTTCATATGCTAGACATTTCTCATTTCAGTTTAAATTCCCTCATAGAATTAACCTTTGACTATTCTATTTCCTGTGTAAACCTGCTTCAGCCTCCTGAGTGCTGGAATTATAGTCATGCACCATCATGCCTGGCTCATGTCACTGTGTTTAAAAAACATAACCAGCAGCACTTTAGTAAAAACATGGTATTTTATCATAACTGCACTAGTATTTTATGCTATCTTTTAAGAATATTTGTTCATCGTAATTATAACAGATCATACTATATCTTCATTTTAAAAATATATCTTATGAAAATCTGAAGCAAATGTATGGACAAGGTAAAATAAAAGCATGCTCTGATTATACTGAAGAAAGAAGGGACTAGAAGGATTAAAGAAATACAGCGAAGGGAAGAGAGAGCACTCTGGGTAAGTGCTGGCCAGGTTAAAATGGCCGTCTGTGGTGTAGACAGCTGGGGGTTAATAGGCGGTGGTAAGTGGCAAAGTGCAATTTTCAGGGAACTTGATTTGAAGGGTGTGCTTGGAGGGTGTGGAGCGGGGATCATGCTGAGTCTAAACATATTTGCTCTGGGCTATGAGCCAGAAACTGAGCAGGAAAAGGCTTAAGGCTGCTGGCGAGAGTCACTGCAGGTGAGGGGACCAGGGGATGGGGAGGAGAGGTCACCCATCAAGAGGTCACCCATGATGCCGTCACTCATTGAGAATGAATTGAGACATCATTCAGTGCCAGTGAACGGCAGCAGTGTTTAAAGAGAGGTCCAGTCATTTGGGGAGAAAGGAGGAGCTGAGTTGAAAGTACAACACTGGAGAACAGGAAGTATGGCTTAGAGGAAGGAGCCAGCAGGAAGAGCCTTCCTGGGATGAGGTGGTCTAAGGTGACCTATTAGGAAGCCGGTCGATCGTAGAGGCTATAAACAGGGCTTGGTCCTCCACTTATTATTCATTTGATTTTGGACAAACCACTTTACCATTTCTCTCTCAGTTTCTTCATGGAAAAAATAAGTCTGTTGTGGAGTTTTAAATGAGATGTTTAGTATTTAACAGACACAAAAGCAGGATCATAGAATAATCAGAAATAGCAGAAGACATAAAGCTTGGGTTTACACTTGTCAGGAGAGGTTTTCTGCTCTTCTCGGGTAACAGATGTTCTTACTTGTCTGTCTAATATGATGTAAACATGTAGAATTCTCTTTGGTTGCAGATAGTGTTGTGTTATTATGACTGAAAGTGATCTTCTTTGTTGTTTTTATTGTATTGTTATTTGTGGAAACGCTGTCTGTATGTTGTTGCTATTATTTTTTTCAAAAAAAGGAACAGGGCACAAGTATCCTGGAGTTTAATCCTTTCCAAGATTGTAGGCTGCTCCAGAGGTTTCTGGAAGAATGTTTCAGTCCCCATTTTGGGTATCTCATTGAGTTAGTGTCCTCTGAGACCTCTTAAGTCCTTGGAAACCAGAGCTGAGTTATGTACAAATAACTATCAGGAAAGAAGCTACGCAAGGATCAGAGCAAATCTCTAATGTTTGCTGTGGTGTCTGTCTTCCTGAGAGCAAAGAGAAAAGTCTGGATTGACTTTTTGAACTTGGCCAAAATACGACTCTGTTAAGGAGCTTCAGATACCAGCTCAACTTCTGTTTTTCATGAGGCCCAGGAGTCCTTAAATGTCCGTTCACAGCCTTGGCTTAAGCTTGACTTACTGCTTCTTGGTGGTGGAAGTGGGTTTATGTGGGTGTCATTTGTTTTGATGGGCTTCGCTCCATAAGGTGAGCTTATGAGCTTTGTGAAAACTTCAGTTTTAGTGGTGCTTGGCTTTTCAGTTTGTCATCTCTGTTTATTTGCTTAGTCATGTGATTTCTGTCCTTACTTAGTGTGGCCTGAGGAGAACATGTAAACATTTCTTGACAAGCCTCAGTCCGGACTGATTGCCTTCTGTTGTTTCTCATTATTCTATATTTAATAGTCAAAGTGGTGTGAGATCGCTGCTTTGTGAGACAATTAAAACATAGGCTTGAAGGCTTTCATCTGTTGCACGCACAGAGTTAGAAAGGACACAAGAACAGGAGTCCAGATGCAAAGTCTTCATTTTAGTTAAGATCTCTTCCTTTTCATTATTCCATGAGTTGCTTTATGTGTTTGTTCACAAACTGTTTTGTGGGTTTGGTGGGTGTAGGTTTGGGATAGAATACCTGCCTTCAGATGCTAAAAGCACAATCCACTGGAGATTTATATACAAGTATTTAAGTTATACATGCTCTTATATATTATATAAAACCATGTTTAATTATTCACAGCAGCTAGACTAACATCTCCAGAGCATACTCTGCCCACCCTGACTGCAAGCTTTTTTTTCTGAGTTTTTATTTTCTATAGTCTTACAAATCAAGTTTGAATTTTCTCCTCTATTGATTCATCTTGCAAATATATAATTGACTCTTTCTTCAGCTTTAAAAGTCTTTTCTTGAATATGTTCCAATTTGTAGATTTTTTTTCTTCTTGAAATGTGAGGTTCAAATTTAAACACAACCTATGTGGT
>PVIR01038919.1:0-14276 GCA_004026965.1 Petromus typicus | reverse complement strand
TTATTCAGTACTCAGGCCAAAATCTGAGCCCTATCCTTTTTTCTTTCTGCTAACACTGAAAGTTTAGAAGAACTTAACATATTTTTGGTCAGAGAATGATTATTTTCATAGAATTATGAAGTGGTTGTTTTTATGAACTGCAGATTAGTATTTAAACATTTGCATTTTAATAACCAAATGAAAAATACAGTGATGAATAGGAAACTCATTAATATTTTCAAATTTACAAATTTTACTCAAAATAGCATTGATTTTATTTAGTCATCCTGTAATTTTTAATTCAAAATAACAGTAAACTTGAAAAAGTAGCACAATAATACAAAGAATCCTGTATATATTTTAGCCAGATTCTCTAAATACTGGCCTTTTACACACTTGCTGTATCTTTTCCCTTTTTCTATGAAACACTTTAAAGTTGATAAATTATATGCATGAAGATCCTTAACCTCTGAAAACTTTAATATGAATCTCCTACAAATAAGGACATCTTGTCATGCAGTCTAAGTACAATGATCAAAATCAGGAAATTAACACTGATCTAGTATTACTGTCTAATCTCTATCTGTGCTGTCTTATGATAGCCATTGGCCATGTGACTGTTTAAATTTAATTAAAATTAAGTGTTAGAAATTCAGTTTTTCAGGCATTTTAGTCACATTTCAAACACGGGGCAGTCCAGTGGCTACTCTGTTGAAACACACAGGGAACACTTCCATTGTAGAAAGTTAATATAATGTCCTAAGACAATCAAATCTTGCTAGCTGTCCCACTAATGTTCTTTATAGTGAAAGAAAAAAACAGTTTTCTGTGCCGGGCGTGGTGGCTCACGCCTGTCATCCCAACACTCGGGAGGCAGAGGCAGGAGGATTGTGATGTGAGTTTGAGGCTAAGCTGAGGGCCAGCCTGAACCACAAAGCGAGACCCTGTCTCAAAAAAAAAACAAAACAAAACAAACAGTTTTCTGATTCAAGATCTATTGGATGATCATGTTACATTTGGTTGTCAAGTCTTTTTAGTTTCCTTTAATCTGTAATATTTTCTCAGAAATGAACTTATATTTCAGGACCTTCATGTCTTTAAAGTTTGAGGCCAATTGTTTCATAAGATATCTGTGGCCCTGTGAGGACATATTTTAAGACTCTGCAAATATATTATTGCTTTATTGATGTATTTTACTTAATTGTACTTTTTTTGTGGAATGGTACACATTTTCTTTTCATTTTTGAATTTATTTAGATTTAGTTCATTTGTTTAATTTTTTTGTGGTACTAAAGTTGAATTCAGGGTCTTTGCCCTGAGCTATAAACTCCGCCTTTTTTGAATTTTTTTTTTTTCTTTTGAGAGGGTCTTGTTAAATTGCTAAACTGCCCAGGCTGTACTCACACTTGCGGTCCTCTTGCCTTAGCATCCCAGACTGCTGGGATTATAGGTATACACCACCTATTACAGGAAGAAGGCTGAGGGTTTAGCTCAATGGTTCCAGTGCCTGCCTCAGAAGCACAAGGTCCTGAGTTCAATACCCAGTACCAAAAAAAAAAAGAAAGCAAAAGTTACACAAAGGAATCTGGGGATCTAGCTCAGTGGCACTGTGCTGCCTCATAAGTGCAAGACCTTGAATTTGATCCCTGGTACTGGGAAACTTTTTTTTTTTTAATGTAGAAAGTTGTACATCTTTTACCCTAAATATTAATATCTTACATAATCATGATGCAATTATTATACAGCTTATAGAAAATTGTCATTGATAAAATATTATTAACCAAATTTACAAAATTTAAATTTTGTCAGTTTTTGAGCTAATGTCTTTCATAGCAAATGTCCTGCTATTCTCATTTTGACCTAGGATCTCTCATATTTAGTTATGTCTCTCCCTTTCTCAGTCTCTGTTTTTTTTGTTGTTGTTGTTTTGAGATAGGGTCCCGCTTTGTAGTTCAAGCAGGCCCTGAGCTCATTATGTAGTCCAGCAAGCCTAGAACTCACAGCAGTCCTCCTGCCTCTGCCTCCTGAGTGCTGGGATTACATTGAGCTACCACGCCTGGCATTGTGGTGTATGATACTGATTGCTGGGATTACAGGCATGAGCCACCGTGCCCAGTATTGTGGTATGTGGTACCAGGGATCGAACTCAGGACCTTGCATTTGTGAGGCAGGCACTGAAAACACTGAGCTAAATCCCTGGCCCCTCAGTCTTTGTTTTTATTTCATGAAAAAGTAGTGATGTTTTCCCTCATTATGACATTTATTAGTTCCCTATGATGAATCTTATCACAATGTATTTCTAAACTGTACCAATAGAATGTGTGGTACCTGTTGGAAAATATGATGAAAATGTTCAAAGGGAAAAGGGAAAGGGAGTAGGGGAAAGTAGAGAAAGAAAAAATTTGATAGTAAAAACAAAATAATACAAGCATATATCATGTCCAGGCACAAATTTTTTAACGTTGAATATGATCATAATGTATATCTAAAATATGCCAATAAACTCAATTTAAAAATAAAATATACCAATAAATATTTTGCTTAAAAGTAAATAAATAAAATAGAAAATAATATAAAATGAAAAAATAGTAGTACTATAGTTTAATAACTTTCCCCTTTTTGTTACTTACTGTTGTCAATAGGGATAATGGATTCTTTCATTCTGTGTTTAAATTGCATTATTCTTAGTTATTTTGATTTAACATTATCCCTGATTTGACCAATGAGAGCCCTTCAGGCTAGTTTATTATATTTAGGCTGAAATGTCATCTGATAAAATGGGACAGCATTGTTTTTTAGTATTGGTAACAAAATCTTATAAATCATGGGCATTCTTTATCAGCTAAATATCTTATGCTGTTCAGAATATTTAAATCACTATATATATAGTTCTAGAAAGCAAGACTATTTGTTATGTAAGTATCCAACACTTAGCTCCATCCGGAGCCCTCAAGATATTTTCACAGGCTTCAAAACTTTGTCACCGCTTAACTGGGCAAACACTATTTCTTCCCTTTTCAATTTTGAGGAAAGCTATCATGTAATTAGCATATCTGTGTGTGTGTGTGTGTGTGTGTGTGTGTGTGTGTGTGTTTTGTTGTTTTGCTTGTTAAATACCTTTACAAAAGTCAGTGTTCATGAGTCAGGGTCACAGTGTCAGGGTTAGAATGGCAGTTCGCTCATATAAAGACGTGTCCCTCTGTTAGGTTCCTTGTCTCTCTGGGAGGGTATTGGAAAGTAGGGCTAGGGCTGACTTCCTCGAAAATCAGAATTGTGTACACCATGCTCAGCAGTATGTTCTGCAACTCAGCACTCGGGGAATATTTATTGGATGAATTAATAGTAGACATGGACAACCTCACCTCCCTGTTTGTTGTGGGTCTAATGTTTTTAGTCACTGTTCATATGCAGGCCAGATTTTCTCTTAACATTCTGCTGTCTGAATATGTATAGTTATCAAACCAATTTAAAATTATCCTCTGAGGGAAAATGTGGATTGAATTTTTTTTAAAAAGATGAGAATTTTGTGTAAAAAAATGGGGTCCTGTGTTTCCTGCCTTGCTGGCAGCGTTGGGTGTGCTGACTGGACAGTGCCCCTCGCCTACAGGCAGGAGAACACCCTTATTATTCAAACTTCCTGAATGATGAACCAGTTTCATAATTTTTCTCATTTTCTAAGGGACTGTGATGTCATAGAACATATGGCAAACTTTCATCTCATCTTTTAAAAGTCTGTTTTAAGTTTGTCTAGGTTGATTCTTTTGTTTTATTTTAAATCATTTTTAAAAAATTTATCTACTTTGTATGCTTAAAATGAATTTTCTTTCTCACTGATCTAGACAGATTCTTCTCAGCTAACTGACATGACCTAGAAAGTTCATTGATTTCCCAAAAAGCCGAGCCAGTGTGTTAGAAACAGCCCTGAGGAGATGACTCATCTAAACATCTGTCACACACTTAGTGGGCAAATTTAGTACAATTTTTTGAAAACATTTCAGTCTTTTGTAAGCCATTCTATACCTTGGTATAAGATGTTTTGTAACCTACTTAGAAAATGTAGTAGAAATCTCAAATATTCAAAGAATGTTGAGTCAGTCTCTTAATGACAAAATTATACAGAGTTAGAAAAATGTCCATAGAAATAGAATCAAGAGGAGTCTATATAAATAGTAATGTGAAGAAGAGTGAATTCCTTTTTAGCTGTAACATCACATTTTTTGCATGTTGCACACATTGTTTAGCCGTTTCTAAACACATTTCCATTGACGTCATTTGTAAAAATTGTCTAGCCTCATATTCTGGAAAACTGACAAAGCTGTAATGAACAGATGGAGATTCCATAATTGTAATTGGCTTTTACTGTAATTTTCTGGCCCATGCATCACTACTTATTTCTATTTTCTCCATTTTTTACCTTACAGATTTGAAAAGATTTCTCTCAGAGTGAAGCATTTTTATTGCCTTTTCAAAAATCAGACCTTATTATATGATAATGTATAGGCTTTCTGATCACCTACATTTAAACCTAGAATTTTTTGAGGGCTTTAAAAAGTATTTCTGTTGATTTTCTATTTTATATAATCTTTTAATTTTCCTTTTGCCTTCTCAGAGAAGCACCCTGATTTTAAATGTAGCCCTCTTTGTATTGAATGTTTCCTTTTATGGATAATTTCTTGTTTTACAATGAGCTCTTACAGGATTTAATTTACCGGTTTTGTTTTTTACAAACAAATCTGTCTTTAGAATGAGTAATAAATATTAAAGGAACCCCATTACTTCTTTTATTCTCATAAGAATTCCCAATAATACCATTGCAGCAATTGTTAGTTTTTAAAGTAGGACTTGGGCTCTCTGATGAGTCTGAAGGAATCAAATAATCTGGCTCTATGTACACTGGGTGCATATTTTAAAATAAAATGAAATATATCTGAAAAATCCTGGTCTTTGAGCAGCTCCTATAATAGCTTCTGACTACTGGCTAATTTTGTCCTATAAATGGAGAAGAGACTATTTGTTAATGAAGCAATGACTATTTTAATGATTTTTTTAATTGTTTATGGGTTCTTTTCATTAAAGTACCAAAATACAGAGCAAGTGTTTTGGCATACTGTTGCTTGTTGTAAGGAAGATTTAATAGCTTGTTATGGACTATTAATAAGAAGAGAAGTCATTTAGAGTTCACATATATATTTAGAACTAACATGTGTGCAAAAAGATACAATGCTAATCAGAAATTCTAGAAAAGGTTGAGAGGAGAAATTGTTATTTTCAAGCTAACATTGATTAAATGAATATGAACAAGAAATTTAAATGTTTTATTTTGAAAATTTTCGTTGAGCTACAAATAGCAACCTAGAATTGACAGAATTGTCAGTGAAAGTATGAAACTTTCCATCTAAAATAATAGTTACAGAATTATAATTAATTTAGTTTCAAGTGTGATCTAGGAGTCCAAAGTGGTTATCTTAATTATATGAGATGATTACAAATTGAAGAAAACTATCTCAAATTAGTAGTAAAATGCTTGTTACTGCTCATAACAGATTTTAAATGATTACAGTATGTTAGTTTTCTCTTACTTGAAATATTTCTGTAATACTTTTTGCATAAAGAAGAAAAAAAAAAGGCCCTTCATTTTCCAGATAACTATTGAACAGACCTTAATAGGAATTCAAATAAGTTAAAATCGTTATAACATAGAAAGCACAGGCCGGGTAGGTTTGATGCATGAATTTTGTAGCATATGGTAAACTAAAACCCTGGTAACCTTTTGGTCTCGTTGATCACATGCGTGAAGATGATCATCTGATAATCTCTAGTCACTGTGGTCCGGCCTTATGTGGCTGACAGAATGGTTCTTATTTATGCTGTCTTTGCTCCTTTGAAAACTGTAACATTTTATAATAACTTTATAATACAGAATTGTAAAATAATGAAAATTTATATTTAATGAAGATAATTTTAACGTAAGCTTTAGAGTTGTTAACATATATATGTATCTGTGTTTCTGAAATCAAGACATCAGTAATTTTGAGAGTCATAGACACAATTGACTGTATCAGGCTTGTCACTACACAGACACACATACACATGTGCTCACACACTTTCAAGTGTACAGTGTGTGTTTTTTCATAGGACTTGTGAACCTTTCATACTTGTGAACTTTTTATACTTTGGTATGCAAATTCTGGAATCTTGTTAAAATTCAGATTCTGAGTGAACAGTTGTAGAATGAGATTTGAGAATCTACGTTAGATGCTCCCAGCTCATGAATATTCAGCTACTTAAAGATCAACAAAATTTTTTTCTGAGAAGAGTTGGTATTAGTGTTTATGCTTTGTAGACTAAGAAGCAAAATTGAAGATATTATGTGTATACGTACATAAAAGAAAAGAAAACATACCCACAAATTTTAATTGATCAAGTGCAATTAATAATCATTAATAATCATATCAATCATAATAAACATCTGTGCGGTATAAGTATGTAATAAAAAGCCATTTAGTGATACAGTGTAAATCATTTATTGATACGTGCAGCCACAGAAACAAGTCTTGTAACCGTTATGCTGAGTGAAAGAGCATTTACACAAAAACTATATACCATGTAATTCCATTTATACTAAGTTCTGGAAAATGTAAGCCAATCAACAGTAACAGAAAGCTGGTTGTAGTTTCCTTAGGCTATGAGTTATGGAAAAGCTCAGTGGCACAGTCACCTAAAGGAACTTTTTGGATAATGAAAACATTTTGTGTCTTGGTTGTGCTAATAGAAATGAAGGTGTTTTCTATTTTTCAAAACGTATCAAATTCAGGGAGCTCAGCCGACATACTGTGCTAACACTCAGACCTGCAGGAAGATCTATGTGGCTAGCAGCTAAAGGACTGCTGCCAGCAGCTGGCAAGAGCTAGGTGAGTGAGGCATCTAGACACAAATCCTCCAGCTTAGGCGAAGCCTTCAAATGACTTTAGACCTTGGATAACAGATTAATTACAACTGTAGAAGAGACTTGTAGGGGGAATCACACAAATAAGCCATTCCCCAATTCGTATCTATACTAACTAAAGATATTGTTTATTAGGTTAGAAACAACATCAACAAAAATACTCCACAAACCATTCATTTTAAATGGGTATATTTTAGTTTATTTTAAAAATTATATCTTACTAAAGTATATATTTTTAAAAATTGGTTGAATGTCATTAGCTAAGATAATATGTGAAACTACATTTTAAATTGTAGATCACTGTCTGAACATGTTGTCATTGTCTTAAATGGTTCCCATGAGTTATTTCCATTGGCAGCTGGTGAGCTGTACCTCTTTCATTAGAAGACTGTTCGTTCTGAAGTTTTACTCAACTGTATACATTCATGATAAACACTGAGTAAATTATGGTATTCACTTGACTGTCTAGGTGTTGTGGCACATGCATATAATCCTAGCAGCCCATGAGGCTGAGCCACAAGGACTGCAATTTCCAGTCCCGTTGGAGAAATTAGTGACTTAGGGATATCTTAAATTAAAAAAAAAAGTTACGGGATATACCCCAACTCTGGCTCAACTTCCTTAACAGATAAGTAACAAATAGTGACTTCTCACTATTTGTTGTGTGGGAGTCCAGGATTTAAATATACCACAATAGGGCCAAGGACTTAGCTCAGTGGTTTCAACGCCTGTCTTGCAAGTGCAAGGGCCCGGGGTTCAATTCCCCGGTAACCACATACCATACTGGGTGTGGAGACTCACACCCAGCAGCAATCAGTACCATATACCACAGTGCCGGGTGTGGTGGCTCATCCCTGTAATCCCAGCACTCGGGAGGCAGAGGCAGGAGGATTGCTGTGATGTGAGTTGGAGGCTGAGCTGAGGACCAGCCTGAACTACAAAGCGAGACCCTGTCTCAATAAATAAATAAATAAATAAATAAATAAATAAATAAATAAGTAAATATACCATAGTAATACTTGTGACTTTCAAAATATACCAATAAAGATTTGAAAAAAATAATACACAGAAGTGACAGCAATATTGAAGTATTATTAAACTAATTCACAAAACAGTCATGAAGAAATTACTCCAGCATTTTGGGGTCTTTTGTAAATTTCTTCCTTTATAAAAAGTAGTTGGGCTAGGTAATATTAACTTTAAAAATCTATAATTCTATCAACTAATAACCATGAACATTATATTATATTACATTGAAAATAGAATAGGGAGAATAAATATAGAATTTAAAAAATGCTTTCATGTCTGATTTGATGTGCGGCTATCTCTTAGGGGCCATGAACATTCAAAGATAGAAAGGCATAATACTTTCCTAAATCCAGCCTTATGATAGTTTGACTTACAAATTTGTGACTTCATTGTGAACAGAGTCCAAATTCAAGAGAAACCATATTTTGAATGCTGATGTTTTTCTGGACCAGCCACAAGCAGTACGATACTCTTCCATGATGCTGGCAGCTGCAGTGAGCCAAGGCTCCCATTTGGCAGCACTATCCCAGGTGGATAGCTGATACTCTGCACCAGGGATGGAGAACCTTACACAGCCTCAGCAATACAGACGGCCGCTGTGGCATGTGTGCCATAGGTTTGCCAACACTGCTGTGCTCTGTTGCTAACAAGGATGCTCATAGCCTGGGTATCCTAAATGCATTTTTGATATAGCAGGTTTTTTTTCATAATACATTGGGCTTATTGGAATAAAACTCCTTCGTATTTAAAGCAAGATCTGATTTGCTTTGTTTTATTTTTTAGATGAGCTGTCACTGTGTTACCTAGGCTGTCTCAGACTCCTGGGTTTAGTGATACTCCTGCCTCCATCTCCTGTAACTGGAGACCTCAAGTGCACAAACCACACCTGGCAGCATCTGTATTTGAAAGGTTTTTACTTTAACAGTTAAATTTGAAGATGTAGGAGCATTTATTGGATGATCATGGTACAAAAGCAAAAGTAAAAATAGTAAGACTTAAAGATAGTTCTCCTTTTAGCTACTAAAAGCTTTTCAGTTCCAAAATTCTCAAGTTATCTGAATGTATCTTATATTACTAGATTTTTTACTCATGGTAAATGGGTGCATGTACTATAGGCAAGGAAATAGTTCTTTCTTTCCTAAAATAAATGTCTTCATAGTTTTTTGAATGTTTTTATCCTTAAGTTTTATATTTCATGTCAGCAGATCTCCTGCTTTGTTATTCAGTGAATAAGGATGGTAACTAGTGATTGAGACGTGGATAAATTACTTAAAATTTAGTTCCTTAATTTTCTAGTTTGACTTTTTTACATTGTTACTGACTTAGGGCTGGGACCATTGTAGGATCATTTAGATCTAGGTTAAATCTCAGCTGTGTTACTTATGAACTGTCCACAGATTAGTCAGATTTTCTAAGTATCAGTCTCTTCTCTGTACTTGAAGTAATTGAGTTGATATAATTAATATTATGAAATTGTTGATTAATCAAGCATTTAATGAGAAAACAAAAGTGCCTAATAGTGAGAAATGATTTTCTTTTGTTTAGAGGCTAACAAATCTAACAATGCACCAAGCAACGCACCTATTAGCAGGACAAAGGTCAGTTTGATCTCATAAATTCTGTCCGATTCCACCTGCATATGGTATCCCATTTTCTTGGCTTACTACGTGGCTGTTTCTATAAGTTTTTGGTATCTGTTGGCTCCGAATAGTCTTCAAATATGGAGTAAGTGGCCAAACATTTTTATAACTATAAATTATAAGCTACTTTATTAGTGTTGTCGTTTCTAGTTTGTGTAGTGTTACTTAGTAGCTAAGTTTATTAAAAAAATTGAATCAGGAGGTGGATGTTTGGGAAGAGAAGCTCTGTTCAGAGTTAGAGGTAGGTCTAAATCCCAACAGTGGACATGTGATCTTGAGCTGGCTTCATAATCTACCCTCAGCCATTCAAATTTGTGATAATTAAGTATTTAGCATGTTATCAGGCACTCAAAATGTTAGTTACAAATCACCATTGTCACCAAGTAACAGATTTAATGCTCTATGGAATAATCCAGCTAACCCTTGGTGAACTCTTATTCTAACCCAAATTTTCAGATTTGTGAAGAAGAAATTTGTCTCCTTTATTCAAAAGTATATACTTTGTTGATGCTAGAGCAATAGGGTTATCGTTATTGAATATGTCATATCACATAGAAATTTGAAATAAGGAGTTTATGCTGCTGAGACTTTGACTAGAGATTTTATCAGATCATCAGTGATGAGTTATGACAGCTTGACTCGATGGAAAGTTTGAATTCTGAGCTATTAATGTATAATAAGTACCTTTGTTCACCACTTACTGGCATCACAGTGGCAAGTAAAAATGAATAGCAAATGGTAATCTAAAGGTTAATAGAGGTTCACCTATTAAACTCACACCTATTAAACCTCATTTTTTTTTTACTGAGTCTTAACTATTACAGATTCTAAGATAAAGTTCACATTGGAACTCTAATTACAGCTTTGTCTCTGCAGAAGCTTGGCTTCATATACATCTTTATGTATTTTTTTTTGCACTTTATTCTTTGCTTTAAACCATATGTTAGATGAACTTTTTCTTATTGTTATAATAACATGTACCTGCCTTACTCTCATACTTCAGGTAATACAGAAAACAAAACAAAACTTACGTGTAATTCTGATTTCCACAACACGCAGTCTGAGTATTTCACTCTACACTCTTATTGGCTCTATTTTAAAACATGTCCACATACCTGCTTGCATGCGTACATAACACAGATATGTATATAGTTAATACTCACCCCAAGAAACATGCCAGAAACACTTTTCCATTTTAGTGTATTGAACTTATAGTGTGACTTTATCAATTGTCAAATGACTTTTTTTTTTTTTGAGACAGCATGTCGCTTTGTAGTTCAGGCTGGCCCTGAGCTCAGCCTCAAACTCACACCACAGCAAACCTCCTGCCTCTGCCTCCCGAGTGCTGGCATTACAAGCGTGAGCCACCACACCCAGCACTGCGGCATGTGGTGCTGATTGCTGCTGGGCATGAGTCTCCACACCCAGTATTGTATGTGGTTACCAGGGATCGAACCTGATGTAGCAGGCGCCGGAACCACTGAGCTAAATCCTCAGCCCCCAAATGACTTTTTAAAGGGTCCTTTTAAAAGTGTTATTCTATATAAGACATATAACATGTTAGCATATGTATAAGATACACGTAACAATCCAGAAATACTTTTAATTCAGGTACTTTTTTTCTGTCCTACGAATTTGAAAATTTTTATAGAGTGTAATGTATCAATTTGTTTTTCTTTTTGATTTAGTTTTGGTTCTACACATAGTTTTTACTTGAAGGTTATTTGGTGTTTATACTTTTTCTGGTTCTCTTATATGTTTATTTTATAGTTAGCTCTTTAACCCTTTGATACTACTTCAAGGACTTCAAAAGCCAAACCTAGAGAAGAGGGAAATAGATGTGTGGGTAAAACCAATAACTATTACCTGCACTCCACTGTCCTGAAATATTTTCCCAAGAGCCCTACAAATCGTAGAAGTCTAGAGTTAAGAGAATCATTGCTCTCATCTTAATCTTTTGTATAGTATTTTGAAAACAAATATAATAAGTAAAAATATATCATTTTGAAATAAGAGTAATTTCGAGCTGAAAGCACTTGAATAATACCAGCTGCAAGGAAGAACCAACGCTCTGATCTCCATTTCCTTGTTACCTAAAAACACGTCCTGAAACTTCCCATGACAAAGGTCCCTCAACAGAAAGAGATCAGGACTGGGTGCCAAAATGGATCTGTACTAAACTAACCTTTATCTCCTATGACATTCCCCCTGTTTCCTGGCCACTGTCTCTCGGTTTATTGTTCCTAGTCTAAGCCCCTTTGTCTTGATACATCCCCATAACTTGCCATTTTTTGTTTCAAAAGGTGCATAAGCTTTTGGACCCAGCAGCTTCTTTGGCTTATTTCCCATAAAAGGAAATTTTCCTAAGCAAGTGAATATATTAAATAAAACTGTGTGCTCCTCTCCTGATAATCTGTCTTTTATTAATTTAATTCTTAGGCATAGCTACAGAACCTAGGAGGGTAGAAGGAAAATTTTCTTCCTCTACACAAGAAAGGAAACTTATTTCTTCCTCTGCCCTAAGGTAGTGTCTTATCACAGATTTTGAGGTTGCAGTCTTCAAACCACAACAGTTTAGAACTGAAACAAACCACTTTTCTCCTTAATGAGTTTTGATCTTAGAAATGAAAATTGTATTATGAAGATTTTATTTGGGAAATTAGAAATAGGGATCAGGTTGCTTATGTTAGTACGATAACAGTCCTGGGGATTGCGTCTTTATTGATGGTTTAATATTAACATTTTTGGTGCCTACTATTGTATAACATAGCATGGATAGCCATAGGCTACAACGACTAGTCCAGGATCAACTTAAGAACATTTGTCCGTCAAATGACAATTAATAAGAAGTGAGAAGATAATTCATTGTGAAAATATATTTTCTACATATAGCTGATGAAAGATTAATATTCACAATGTATGAAGAAGTCCTACTCATCAATTAAGAAAGTGAGGGATAACTCTGTAGGAAAATGGGTAGTAAAGTGAAATTAGAGATTAAAACCACAGGTACATCTATCTACAGTTTGTTTTAATTTTAAAAGTTTGAGACTATCAATACTAAAAGCACATGGAAAACTTATGTATGCTGTTGAGAGTACAGGTTGATAACGAGCATATTAGACAACAATTTAATGCTGAGCTTGGTGATGCATGCCTGTAGTCCCATTTACTCAGGAGGCTGAGACAGGGAGATAAGAAGTTCCTATTTAGGGCCGGGGAGTTAGCTCAGTGGTTCCGGCGCCTGTCTTGCAAGCACAAGGGCCCAGGTTCGATTCCCCGGTAACCACATAACAATACTGGGTGTGGAGACCCACGCCCAGCAGCAACCAGTACCACATACCACAGTGCCGGGCGTGGTGGCTCACGCCTGTAATCCCAGCACTTGGGAGGCAGAGGCAGGAGGATTGCTGTGATGTGAGTTGGAGGCTGAGCTCAGGGCCAGCCTGAACCACAAAGCGAGACCCTGTCTCAAAAAACCTGAAAAAAAAGAAGTTCCTATTTAGTAAGGCCCTGTCTTGGGTTTTGAAAAGAGCTAAGAGCATGGCTCATTACTTCCGGGTTCAGCGCCAAGCACTGAAAAAGAAAAAAAATTGACATAAATTTTACAGTGAATTACATATTATTTTGACATGTGTGGTACCCAAATGTGCATAATGTATGTTTACATATGTAGTACTAAAGATACCAACATTACACATACATGCATGCAGGAACACTAATAGAAACTTCGGCTAACTGTACCAAGAAAGCTGTGCAAAATTATTGTGAGGATCACTAACTAGACAGTGGAAAAAATGAGACAAGCCACAGTCCATCAACATTTATAGTGTTTTTTCACTAATGTAAATGTCAGTGTTTAAAAGTAACAATAAGTTGATTAGGAATACGACTGGATGTGGCACAGCCTTTAAAAATAGCAAGAAAATGAAACACAAAGATGAGAAAAGTATTAACCATGGGGAACCAAGAGAAAGTGAGTGTGAGCAGAGGTACGCAGGGCTTCAGGGGTGACACTGTTTCTCATAAATTAGGTGGTGTCTGTAAATGCCGTCTTTGTTATTCATCACGTATTATTTATATACTAACCAAAAACATAAACAGTGAAATTACTAGAAAAATAAAATTTAAAAGCCTAAAAATGGTCACTTTATGAAACTATATGTTAGTCTCTTCTCTGGGCTCTTAGCTGCATTTCTTCTAGATTTAATCCTCTGGAGAATGAGTCAGAGAGACAGCCTTCTTATGTACGTACACATGTGGGTATTTCCAGCACCTGAATATTCCAATAATTAAACTTTAGCAGGTCAATATTTAACATTAGTTTTAAAGTTGTTTGATGTATAAAATTTTTCTCAAAGTTAGAGTAATATTTATAAATTTCTCAGGATCGTGCATACTTTAAATAATAAAAAAATATTTAGAAATTACCACTGTTAAATACTAATGTTTTCGGAAGTAAGTGCTTTATATTATTGATACATTACTAGGTTTTGCTGAGTAAAGCTCTTTCCACACATAAGCATCTTGGCCACCTGCAACTGTCTGTCAGTAGACTTGGTTGGAGAACACTAGTAGTAATTGTAAACTTCGGAATGTGTGACAAGCTAACAGCCAGCTGTGCATATCCTGACTTTTTCCAGGTGTTAAAATAAATAGGGCCATTTGGCTCACTTGTAACT
>PVIR01038918.1:0-14257 GCA_004026965.1 Petromus typicus | reverse complement strand
CGAGATCACAACCATCCTGGCCGAGTGGGGCCGGCTCCCCGTGACGGGTGAACAGGCCTGAAGACGTGGCTCAGGGTGAATGCCTGTGCTGCCACACGAGACAAGGCGCCCAAGTTAAGCTTCCAACCAGCTCACACCAAGTACCCCTCCTACAGGATGACCACTTTAATTTACCCCAGAAATTCCAGTTATTTTTTTTAGTTTTTTGGAGTGATATTCTCTTTCCTTTTGTTTCTCATGATTTAATTTTTATTAGCACATGTTTGCAGTAATGATTGTACTTGTCGTGGGAGATGGTGCATGTACTTAACATAACGATTCTTTCTCTTTCCCCTTCCTGGCTTCTCTTAGGAGGAATTTAAATTTAGTTTAAAACTTTAGACTAATCCAATGGAATTAATCTATTGAAATAATATCCTGTATTAATAGACCTAACTCATGTGCTAATTGGCAGAGCAAAATGGAACTTTGCAAGTTAGATCTAGCTGGGTGTGGAGGCTTACATCTGTGGTCCCAGCACCCGTCAGGCTGAGGGGAGGAGAACACAAGTTTGATCCCAGGCTGGGCAACACAGCAAATTAGGAAGATCCTGTTTCAAAATAAAAAATAAAAAGATGTTGGTGTGAAGGCCTGTGTCCGCTAGTGGGGTAAATTTTATTATTTTTTCTCCAAAGAGGAGTGGTTTCTCCAAACTTCCACAGGGCAAGCAAGGACAGCCGCCCCAGCTCCACTCCCAGAGGGTGACAGAATGCACAGCAGGGGGGCAAAGTCCTGTTTCCTGTCATCTCGGAGTGGGCGGGAGAGGTCGGGAGAGGTCGGGGTCCAGGACGGAGTGAGACAAGCCTGGACATGTCTGTTGTCAAGCTGTGCTCTCTTCGTTCTGGCCCTGGCTAAGACAGACCTCACCACACGGGGACACGGGGCTGGCGGTCTGAGGCGCACGGCCCTTCTGTCTCCTCAGAGCTAACTTCGAATAAATCCTTCATCCTTTTTTCCAAGATAAATGGCTTCTTTTGGCCTGGCCAGCATCAGACCAACGAGCCTGAGCCGGTGAACCACAGCAGCAGCAGACAGCAGGGTCTTCAACTGGTGCACAGGTCTGCGCCTGCGCTTCTCTGCGTGGGGCTTTTTCCACTACCCTTTTAACAAATTTATTTTGATGCATCTATTTCAAGTAGTATCACTCGACTGAGATGAAATGCATTGCCTTGTACCCTGGGTTTTTCTCTCACTTTGGATTTTTGCTTTTCTAAAACAGCCACTATCAATTCTTTAATATGGTCCTTTATTTACCTTCATGTTTGTAGATACCATGTTTATTAAAGTTTTTTAAACATTGTTTTTCAGTATTAAATGTTAACTGCTTTTCTATTAAGGAAGATGGGGATTTTATTCTTGCCCTGCAGCTCTTGCTCCCACGCTGAGAGAACATGCTTCCTCGCGGCTCACACTGTCACCATGTCCAGTTTGGTCAGCAGTGTGCGCGTGCGGATTGTGGATAGCTGAAATCCACCCTGAGCCACACGGCAGCTCACTCCTCACACACCGCGTTTCCTGCGGGGTTTTGTTTTATGTCATTCAGCCACTAATCCCCACCCAAGCTGCTTGTTCAGAGAACAATGCCCAGGTGCCCTCTTCAGATGCCGTCCGCCCAGGGTACACTCTTTTCTCTTTTTTCTTGAAGCAGTTTGGACTAATTGCTTTCTAGGAGCTTTGAACAGCTGTCATTTGGGATTCCACTCACTATTGTCTTTATATTCTCTTTCTTTCCAGTTTTATAATGTTCACGCGTCTCCGTTAGGTCCATTCTCTGTTGTCTGTTTGTTTTTTTTTTTTTGAGACAGGGTCTCGCTTTGTGGTTCAGGCTGGCCCTGAGCTCAGCCTCAAACTCACATCCCAGCAATCCTCCTGCCTCTGCCTCCTGAGTGCTGGGGTGACAGGCTTGAGCCACCACGCCCGGCACTGTGGTATGTGGTACTGGTTGCTGGTGGGATGAGTCTCCACACCCAGTATGGTATGTGGTTACCGGGGATCGAACCCGGGTCCTTGAGCTTGCAAGACAGGTGCCGGAACCACTGAGTTAAATCCCCGGCCTGTTGTCTGTTGTTTTTGAGGCTTATCCATTCAGAATTTCATAGATGTCTTTTGGAAGTATTTGGGGGGCAGAGAAGTCAGGATAAAAATATGAATCCAAGGGCCGGGGATTTAGCTCAAGTAGTACTTTCCTACTTTCGAAGTACCAGGTATGATCTCTGGAATCATAAAAAAAGAAAGAAAAAAATAAAGAGAAAAAATATGAGTGCAGTGTGTAATTGGAAAAGCTTAGTAACTTTTCAGGTCCTTGCTTTAAAATATCCTGTGAGGTTTCTCCTTTTGTTCCTGCTTAAAATACTGAGTGCTCCAAAGAGCACTCCGTCAGAGAGAGGGGAGTCATATGCGATTGAGGTGTAAGCTCTACTGCGGTTCCTCAAATGAGTCTGAACCGACAGAGCACTTTAAGGTGTTCAGTTGTTCTTTTTGTACATGACAAATCTTTTAAAGTTTTAATCTTTTCTTAGCAAAAATGAAGGACACTATGAAATAACGTATTAAGATAGTAATGTTCTACATTAGCACAGTGTCTTTTGGGGGGAAAGTTTGCCAAAGTACTTTATAACTTGAACAGACTGTTTTGTTCTCAATTTGAAACTATCATTTTATGAAATGAAATATTATTCTGTGAGGCACAGCTATTCAAAATAATATATTAATGAAAGAAAGTTTCCCTCAGAGAAGTAGGAAAATCAAATGGCTACTGCCCACAGAAGTTTTCAGGGAATACTCACACTACACTCCCAGTTTCTCGCAGTGTAGACCTCTAAACACCGTGGGCTTCTTGCTGTGGGTTATGGGTACATGAGGTCAGTGAACTGTCAGGAATGTGTGTTAAAACAGTCCGTACTTGAAACAGCATTTGCTACTTAACCCAAATACAGTTCCATGAAGTGCATCCAAAGGTTAAAAATGTAAGTCAATAAAAGGCGCGACATGAAAATTACTGAAATATTTATTGTATCCAGAGGAAGAGAAACCCTGAGTTTACGCCAAGACATGCTGAATATGCACCGGATACCGGAGCTCCTTTGGCTCCTATGGTCATTAACACCAATTAATGGGGAAATGGGTGGAGGAATAGTACAAAGAGTGCATGTACCTGGCCAGTCCATTTTACTAGACCTACCTTTTCACCTCTACTAAGACATCAGGGTAGATATTCCATATAAATTATTTCACGATATTGCTGACTGCTTAAGATTCCACACTAACCCCAGAGGCAGCGACAAGAAATGCAGCAAAGGCGAGTGTTCTGCTTCGCAGCCCGTCATCTGAATTCCAGACATCACTGGGTGCTCCGCTTCTGTGCACCTGCTCCACAGCGGCGGCTGAGAACGCGGCTGTCAACAGAAGGCTCTGCACAGCTGAAGTGTGTGCGGCAAAGGCCGGCGGAGACAAGGCTGCCTCCCCAGTAGATCTCCCTGCTGCACTGTGGGGGGAACAGGAAGCTACTGCTGGAGGGGCAAGGTTTCCAGGACCAACAGACTTGCCTGATTTAGTGTTAACTGTTATTAAATGGAAAAACTGACACTTGAGCTTCACTTTCTTATCTACACTGAAATATCTTGAATCAAATAAAATGCCCAGTTCACATAAACTTAACTGATAAGGTTGAGGTCATGGTGGATATGTATGAGAATGAGGCAGACTGCATGTCACATAGCAGATGGTGAGTGTGTTCAGAAAGGCAGGAATCGAACAGGGAAGGAACAAAGGTCTGCGGTGTCAGCAGCCACTCACTGCTGGGGAGACAGGCCAGGTCGGGGACAGGTCAGGTGGCCAGAAACGCGGTTTGTGCGAGGCCTTGTGCTGGGCTGCAGGAGCACCGAGTTGCAGCCCTGGGCGCCCTCTGCAGTCAGAGCCTCCAAGTTGTTTATCCTGGACTCGAACTCCTGGCTCCTGACACCATGTCCAGCTCCTAGTTGGTTTCTGTCAACACTGTTGATTCCTTGGTAAATTAATGCTTTATTAAACTCTAACTTCCCGTCCATTTTTCTGAGTAGGTCCACAGATGTGTCTATAATAAAGCAGGAAACTCTGTACTAAAAATATCAAAAGCCGTTCAAATAATATCAGAGACAATTTGAGAAGAACTAAAGAACTAAAGAACTCTCAAGTTCAGTCCATGATGGCTTACGTGGATGTAAGCAGGACTGGCAGGATTATGGTGAAGAATGAACACTGGGTCCTGGGGATGTAGCGCAGTGGCACTGTCACCTGCCTTGCAAGTGCAAGGTTGTGAGTTTGATCCCAGGTACTGCAAAAAAAAAAAAGGATGTTTTAGACAAACCATTAAATGAACGCCCATGTACTCATTCTGGGACCCGCAGTGATTAGGCAGAGGTTAATTTCTTTATGAAACTGTTCCAGTTGCCAAGGTAGCAGTTGAGTATGACTGGTAAGAGCTCTCCAGTTGTGGGACACCGTGAACACCTGCTCAGGTGGACACGTCACAGCCAGAGGTGGCTGGCGGTGGTATTTGGAGCACACCTTTCAGAGCTGGGCTTCCTGGGCTCAAATCCTACCTCTGCTGGATACTTGTCAGACAGTTTTGGACGAGTCACCTCATCTCTTCTGCTCTAGCGTCCCCATTTTAAAGTCATAAAAGCGTTGTCACAAGGAATGTATGCGTTAATTTATGCGCAGCTCTTAGGACACCGCCCAGTTCTAAGTGTTCACTGCTAGTATCTTTTGGGCTGTCTGGAAAGTAGATAGAAAGCTTCTGGGACCCAGACTGGTTATTACTGTCCACAGAATGACCTCGCTGGTTGTCTTTTCCCCGCGGCATCCTCACGCCTGAGAAGATAACACGAGTGTTGGACAGGCCCGTGTGCATGTTTGAGTGCGAGGTGAGGGCCGGAATGTGGGGGACGACCCTCCAAGGTGTGGGACTGGAGATCTCAGAGAGACGCCTGCGGCTTTTGAGAGAGGAGAGATGCTTCTCCCTGACAAAAGGACAGGGGGCCTTGGGTTTTGTTACCTGTGGAGTGCGGTACCTCTGGGAAAGAAAGACACGCGTCTCTGGGCTGCCGGTTCTCATCTCATCTCTACTGCTGGTGTGGTGGCCCCGGGGGGAGCGGTAGATCCGCCCGTCAGTGCTGTGTTTATTTCAAAGCAGTCCTTTATCTCAATCCCAGTGAAGTTTGCTATCAAGTCCTAAATGTGCAGAAATATTAAAATATTATCTTCTAACACTTGAGCCACAGCCAACATACACAAAAAGTAGGTATCAGGATCTTCTGAAAGAGCGGAGAGATGGGAACTGCATTGTGACTGTCAGGATCTCTTTCTGAGAGACGATTAATAAACTTAACTTGCTTCCTCTGGATCATGTGATTGTTATTTCTTAAAAGACTGAAAGCTTGGGGGCCGGGGAGTTAGCTCAGTGGTTCCGGCGCCTGTCTTGCAAGCGCAGACCTGGGTTCGATCCTTATACTGGGTGTGGAGACTCACCCCAGCAGCAACCAGTACCACATACCACAGTGCCGGGCGTGGTGGCTCACGCCTGTAATCCCAGCACTCGGGAGGCAGAGGCAGGAGGATTGTGATGTGAGTTTGAGGCTGAGCTGAGGGCCAGCCTGAACCACAAAGCGAGACCCTGTCTCAAAAAACCTGAAAAAAAAAAAAAAAGACTGAAAGCTTTCGAAAGTTTTTCATGGAGTCCAAGATCATTTGCAATTACAATAACTGGATGTAAGATGTCACATCTGTGAAGTTAAAATAATCACTTTCCATAAGGGATCCAATTTAAACCTCAGCAGTGTCATAAGAAGAGTGCTTATTAACTATGTTATACAGAATAAAAAAATATAGCCCGTGGGATTCATAACCTACCCACAGTCACGACAAGTAAACGAAGCTGGGCTTCTAGTTCAGTTTTAAGGTTCCTGTGACCTTAGAACTCATGCTCTTACCTGCTTCGGCTGGAGATTGGGCTTATTTCCCAGGGGTCCTGCTTCTCTCTAGCGGTGGACAGCAACACCCAGGAATCAGAGAGATGCTGCAAGGAAGTGACCTTTCCCTCCTGTACGTTCTCAGCTGAGACCTGGGTTTCAGATCTGTGCTTTCACCTCAGCCAGCTACCTCCGCCAGGGTTGGCCTTGACAACTTGGCTTGGGAGCCAGAACATCTGACTTTGTTTTCTAATTCTACATAATAATCGTATGACACAGAGCAAGTGTGGTCTCTGAATCTGGGCTTATTCAGCTGTAAAGTGGGGATAGAAATGGCTGTGCAGCCTTCTGCACAGCGCTAGTGCAGGATCAAGAGGGATCATGGATATGACAGCTTTCTGTGGATCTGAAGCATTCTGGAAGAGGAAGGCACCCTCATTTACTAACTAGCAGGCATGCATTTAGTCAGACACTTAATTGAGAACAATATAAAAAGGATGAGGCACGATAACTCAGTAGCTGTTGAGCAGTCCCTACCTGTAAATTGTATCTAGCAGACAATTCTAGGGACACATTTGGAAGTCATCTGCCTGTTTTTGGACCCTGTTATTTTTATTATTGCATATGTTTCATGCACAATGATCACATTCATCAGGGAATTTGTTCCTGTACAATATGTATGCTAATCTCCTTTTCTCTCCCCTTCCTTCAGCCTCTCTTCCAGTCCTCATTTTCACAAACTTCGCTTCTATTTTCCTCCCACTGTCTTTCTCTGTTTTCCCTTCTTTCTCTCCCCTCCCCCCAAACCTGGTTCCCCTTTCCCTTTCGAGCACGTTCTTCCTATTTCCCAGATCTGTCCAACACTATGCCTCCTGTTTATCTTTTGTAAATAGGAGAAACTATGTGATACTTAAACTTGTGTGTCTGACTTATCTCACTGAAGGCTGTGGTCTTGAGGTGCACCCGTTTCCCACAGATGACTCAAGCGCATCTCTAAGGCACAGTAGTTAGTGCTCCACTGTGTACAATCACATTTCTTTATCCATTCTTTGGTTGACGGCACACGGGCTCTTTCCAAGATTTAGCTATTACAAATTGTGCTGCTATAATTCTGCGTATGTCGTTGTAGTCAACTCTTTTGGGAAGATGCCTACAAGGGAAACAGCTGAACATTTTTTCATATATTTATTTGCTGTTCATACTTCTTCATGGGAGCTCACCCTTGGATCCACTCCATCAGCGAGGTGTGGGAAGGTGTCTGCGAAGACTCGGCTTCCCTGACGACAGTGTCAATTCCATTCGCTCCTGTCTTTGGTTGGAAGGCAGCAGCCACACTGCAGCCGGTCAGAGGTGGAGAGCAGTGTGCCAGGGGTGCGGGAGTGGGGAGGCCAGAGGACCCAGGTTCCTGGCGTCACTGAGCAGCGGGATCAGCTCTCGATCTTCTTTGGACTTCTCATCTGAGGTGTGTGGCTTTTGAGTCTCTTTTGTTAGCTGGTCCAATGATTATTCTATACACCACATTCCTCTCATAAATACCTTCATAGTTTGTCTGAAGAAGTGTGCAATGCTCACCTATTAAAGGAAACAGTCCTAAAAACTGGGCATGGTGGTGGATCCTTGTGATCTCAGTACTCTAGGAGGCTGAGCCAGGAGGGTGGTGATTTGGGGCTCGACTTGAGCAACTCAGTGAAACCCTGTTTCAAAACAAAAGTGAGAAAAGCACGCTCCTTCTGTGTGGCGGCCCTGGGTTCAATCTTTGCTAAAAAGCCCTAGGCAGGGAGGTTAAAGGGTCCTCCTGACAGCAGACGTGAGCATGTGGTGTCTGGATTCGTGTGGTTCCTGAATTTTATGAAGGACCCTTGGCTCCAAACCCGACCTCTGTCCCATGCTTGCCGGCCTTTCCCGTTTGCTAGTCCCATTCTGGCTGCAGGCTCTGTGTCACCGGCCCGGCCTTTCCTGCTGACCACTGAATTCCTGATTCTTGTACAGCAGGTTCCAGTAACCACGCCACAGCCCCCAGAAGTGCTCAGGTGAGACACTGACCTTTGCTGAGGTCAAGAACTCGTTAACTTCCCTTAAGGAGCAATTTTCTCCGGCCTAGGCGACTTAGATGAAGTTTCATCTTGTAAGAACGGAAACGTCAGGGATCCAGTTTCCCTGTGAGCAGCGTGTTCACAGAGCCAGCGATGGAGGGCAGAGCGTTCGTATGTCGTCCTGGGCCCAGGGACTCGCCGGCCCGACGCTGTGCTGCAGGCCGACCCTGACAGTTTGCTGATTTAAAGAACTGTGCCTCTGGTCACTCACTTGTCCGGTCTTTGTACACAATGGCCTCCGAGCCAAGCCACAAAGCTAACGCAGGTTTGCTGGGCTGAGGAGGGCGAGCAAGCACACAAGCGGCCTTTCACGGGGCGGGGTGGGTGCGGCACGTGCTGCTAGAACCGGCGTTTAGCTTCTACGTGAGGTGTTATTAATAGTAGTGGCTGGTTAAGAAAGCAAACAGCTAGGGCCACTGGACTGCTGCTCTCAGCAGGAGGAAAATCGCAAAAATAGCTGTTTTACTTTTTAATGACTCAATTAACTTTTGTTGGGAAGCCACATGCTGTACATGTCATACGTCTTCCATTACATAGTGAAGTAAAAGGATTTTGCTAGTATTTTTGATGCGTCCTGCTGAGTACTTGGGTATATAGGTAACCAGCAGCCTCAGAATAGCTTTGAAAAAAAATCAACTTGAAGAAAACGAGGCTCCAGGATGGACTAATTTCATTTGAGCTGATTTGCTTAAATTTCATCCACCCAGTCAGTACATATTAAGTTGATTTTAGAACTGAGCAGCGGTTTCAAGGAACCAGAGTATTTTTAACATTTTGGTTATTTGATTACAATAACAGTTCTCAGTAATCTGGTCACAAGAACTCACTGTCCTTTTTCATCATCTTATTTTAACTAAGCTACCCACAAGGAGAAAAACATATTCATCATGATTTAGTAAAGAAAAACCCTGCGAATTGCTAGGAGAAGGACTGGAGAACACAAGAATAAAAAGACTGACTCTATGCTGCGCACTTGTTTCCAAAACATTTCAAATGGGCACATTAAGAAGACACTGGTGCGGCGAGGGCAGGTCACGGATGGCGGCTTCTCCTCCTGCCCCGGCCGGGGTCAGCGTCTCTGCGTGGGGGGAGAGGAGGGTCAGGGCAGTGGCCGCACTGTCACCTCCGGGGAAACGCGGAGAAGTAGCTGAGGGAAACAGAAGATGTCTAAACCTTTCCGGTGCGATCCAGGAGAGGGCCGGGCTTGCGGACGGACGGGCGGACGCGTCCTCTGCGGGGCCTGGGCTGCGCGGGGTCGGGGCGGGGCTGGCTCCAGGGAGAAGCAAAGCGACGCCCGCGTGCGTCCTGCGGGGTCGGGCACATGCGCCGCGCTCCTGAGAGGCAGGCCCGTGTGCGCGTGTGCTCACGCGTGTGAATGTGCGTGCGCAGAGGCGCTTGTGCACGTGTGCAGCACGCGTGTGCACGTATGCAGCGCACCTGGGTGAGGCCTATGTGCACGTGTGCGTGCGTGCGCTCACGTATGCAGTGCGCCTACGTGAGGCCCATGTGCACGTGTGCGTGCGCGCACGTATGCAGCTCGGGTGTGCACGTGCAGCGGGAGCAGGCTGCGGACCGTCGTCGGTTTTAATGCCGATTCGATGGCTTCTCTTCACAACTGCTCAGGATTCAGCACCAGCGTGGGACCCGCTTAACTCCTTGAGGTCTGTGCGTGTCGGGGTGCGTGGTGCGGCGTGACACAGGCCGGTGCTTGGGGACCTGCGGCGGCGGCGCGAGGGCGCGAGGGGGCGTCTCACCGCCTGCGCAGATGGCCGAGGAAGAGGCCGCGGTCGCCCGGCTCCGGCCCGCGGACAGGAGGGTCTCCGGCCGGATGTCAGCTCAGGCCCGGCTTTTCCGCGGGTGCAGCGCTGGCTTCTCTGCCCAGGAGCCGCTTTCTCGGCTCTTGGCGGCCTCCGGGGCTCTGAGCTCCCGCCGCTGGCCGCGTCCCCTGGACGCCCTCGGTCGCCTGGCCTATCCGTCCCTCGGCAGGCCCTCGGCAGGCCGGCCTTCCAGAGCTTGGAGTCTGTGTACGGTGGGTGCCGGGGTTTGGTTGTCACTGGCGGGAGGAGCAGGGATGTAGCTCAGTTCCCGTGCAGACACAAGGTCACAAGTTTGATCCTCGGTTACAAGGAAATTCAATTCAAACACATCAACAAAATAGAATAATTGCATGGCAAGACTTGTGGGAGAGACAACTCCCCCTTTTACGCCTGCGTCCCTCTGAGATAGTTTCTCAGGTTTTAACCGTTTGTTTCCAGTTTTGGGGGCACATAACTCTAAAGTTACATGCTTACTGTTACTTTTAATCTGTGGTCTTAGAACTTCCTTCCCCCTGCCAGCACCAAGCCCTGCCCCTGCCTGCCCCCTTCCCTCCATCTGGTCGTCCTGGGTCCTTGATCCTCGGTTCTTCGTGGCCGTGTCCACGACTGCAGGGTCCAGGGAGTGCAGTCCTCGCCTTCCCACCCGCTGAGGTGGCTGCTCCGCGCTGACTCCTCTCCTCCACCGCCTTCCTCCTCGCCCGACAGCTTCGGGCAGCTAGCTCTTCCCAGCCACACGTGGGCAGCTTTATTTTTAACAGTCAGTACACCCACTCTTTATGATGCCACCTTTCTGATTCTGTTAGGGTCCAGGTAAGAATCACACCTGCTATTTTAACAAGCAGAATGGGGAGACGTAGTGAGTGAGCCCCGGGCTGGGTCAGGGGCACGCGGTAAAGCGCCAGCTCTGCTCAGCAGGGAGATGCCCCCGGGGCGGCCGCAGCGTTGTCCTCCTGGGTATGGAGAGAGCCCCGAGAAGACACAGCGATGAAAGGAGGAATGGGCAAGGCCTTTGTCAGAGGTCACGTCGTCCAGTCTGCTCCCGTGGTCTCTGCTGCCCGTGTTCTGTTGCACTGAGCCTGGGGTCCATTTTGTGCCAGGACCGCGCTGGGCACCACTGTAGCTTTGTAACAGAACCTCAGGTCTGGGACTGTGATGCCTCCTGTTTTGCCCTTGTTACCCAGGGCTGCTTTTGCTATTTAGGTCTCTTCTGGTTCATGTGAATTTTAGGAATCCTCTCCATTTATATTAAGAATACGGATGGTATTTTGATTGGGATTGTGTTAAATGATATAT
Source organism: Petromus typicus (assembly GCA_004026965.1). Taxonomy (NCBI): domain Eukaryota; kingdom Metazoa; phylum Chordata; class Mammalia; order Rodentia; family Petromuridae; genus Petromus; species Petromus typicus. Next base: position 3,067 of record PVIR01038918.1, on the reverse strand, counting down.
CAATCATGAAAATATGGCCATTGTTGAGGATATTTGCATCTTCTATGTTTGTTAAAGAAATTGGTCTCTGGTTCTTTTTTTGAGTTGGATCCTCGTCTGGTTTTGAGATCAGGGTGCTGGTCGCTCCCACGAGTGGCTCTGAGAGCGCACACCCCCTTCCAGTTCACAGAGAGGTTGAGCAGCGTTAGTGTTTGATCTTCCTTCGAGTTTTTGTAGAAGTCAGTTGTAAACCCACGTGTACCTGTGGTTTGCTGCACTGGTAGATGTCTTTACTGCTTCAGTTTCATCCTTTTATTAGATTAAGGTTTTAAAAATATTTTTGGTTTATTTTTACTCTACATGTATCTTTATCTCTTAATTTATTTGTATCTAAGTATCCCTCTATTTCCTCTGAATTCTCCAATTTACTGGCATATAGTTTTGGGAAGAGTTGCTTATAATTTTGAAAATTCTGGCAGTATCCCTTGTGATCTCACTTTTCTCATTTCTAATTGGGCTAATTTAGGTCTTTTTTGTCTTTTATTTGGTTAGATTGGCTAAATATTTGCCTTTTAAAATTCTTTCAAAGAACCAACTCTACAAGTCATTGATTTTGTGTGTGTTTGTGCACACCAATGTGTGTGTATTTTGGGTTGTTTCATTAATTTTTGCCCTGATCTTCATAACTTCCTTTTTGTACTAGTTTTGGGTTTGGGATGTTCCTATTTTTCTAGGGCCTTCAGGTGAATTCTTAGGTTATTTATTTGGGCTTTCTGTTTTTATTACGTAGGCATTTAAACTTCCTTCAGACTGCTTTCATTATGTGCTATGAATTTTGGCACAGAATTTTATCCAGTTATCATTTTATTCTTTTCTACATCAGGTTTTTGAGGAAATTGGAAACTGTCTAATTTCTTCCTTGATTTCTTCATAACACTTTGCTTTTTTAAGCGTACGTAATTTAGTTTTATGCATTTGCATAATTTCTATAATTTCCTTTGCTGTGGATTTCTAGTTTGACTTGTGCAAGATCTGATTATATGCATGGTCTAATTTCCATTGTTTTACATTTATTTAAGCACGCTTTACTGGCCAGGACTGTTTGTGGTCTGTTTTGGAGAAAGTTCCATGTGCGGCTGAAAAGAATATGTGTTCTTTTGCTGTTAGTCAGAACAGTCTTTAGATATTTATGAAGTCCATTTTCAGAGAATGAGTACAGAGTCCTGTCAAGTAGCAAGAGGAAATTAATGATGTTAGGAACAGTTGCAGTAATTACTAAGAAAAAAAGAAAAAAGATAAATAGCAAAAACAGGAGATAAAATAAAGATAAGAGAAAAACAATTTGAAAGGGGACAGAGAAAAAGACAAAAAAGGAACTAAAAGAGAAAAGAAGGGAAAAAGACCCCAAACTCTTGATGAAGAGTTGAACCTGATGAAGAAAAGAATAAAATGCTAAAAATAATAAAGGTAATAATCAAAGTTAAAACATTCCTGGTTTTGAATGAATGGTTCCCTTCCAAGATCTGCAGTCTTGGCCTTTAGCCAGCCATAATTATTTTTGCCCAGCTTCAGGGGGTGCGGGTTTCGGGTGCTGTGGGGCTGGCCTCGTTCAGGATCAGGTTGGTTGGCGGGTCCTCATCCTTCCTGCTCCATGCCACAGGCAGCAAAACTGGACAGCCAGCGTGGATCGGTGGGTGGGCTCAGTTCGCGGGGGCGGGGCATCTTGCACGGGCCTCTTGTCCACTCTGGGGACAGGCACCGCCCTTCTGCACAGCCGTGATATCTGGCATCAGCTAACGGTCACTTGACTTAGTTTCAGCATTTCAGGTGCTTCAGATCCTTTGCCAGCTCCTCTTCTCTGTCACAGAAAACCTGAGTCAAGTTAGCCTCACAGAGAAGCAGCTGTGTGCAGCTCACAGCGCTGGAGGTGCAAAGACTTGGCTCTGGTGAGAGCGGTCTGAGCGGGAGAAGCACCTATGGGAGGAGATCATGTTGCCATACGGTGAGCCGGACTGAGACTGAGGCTTGGGCTCGGGCTTTGTAACAGTTTACACTGATGAGGACTAACACAGGCTTGATGCAGGCTTTCAAGGGGAGCCACCTGGCCCCTCCCAGGGCAGGGCCTCAGATGGCGTGAGAGCCTCCCACAGCCTCAAGACCCCTCTAACCCCCCAAACCTGCAGCGCTGAGCCCTTGGGGGCCAAGCTGCTTCCGAAACATAGCACATGTTAAGTCATGTAATTCTTCTAAAGCAAAACAAAAAGAACAGAGACTCTATTATCCTCACAGCTAAAAGCCGAGATGTTGATCTGGCCACAGACATGAAGCAGGACAGTGTAGAGCAGGCAGGGTGTGCGGGCCCAGCGCCCGCTTTTCACAGCCGCTCCCAGTGATAATGAGAAGGTGCAAGGGCAGTGATCAAGGTTCGTGAACCTTCTTCCTTCTCATATTCAAATAATCATGAGTACTTATTTAAATACAAACAAACGATATAGCACGTGAAAGCTACTATTTTTACGAGAACTGTATTAAAAAAATCAAAATACTATTCTTCAGCGTAAGCTTATTTTCCTAATGTCTGAAAGCTAAATCATTGCAGGTCATTAAACATAACACTGAGGTAGAACTAATTTTAAACATTTCATCTTTATGTGCAATAAAGAAGGAAAATCATATCATAACCCTCATGCAATATGTGCAGTAGGAGAATGACATTTAGCTTCAATTTCGATGACTTGAGATTCCTGCTGAGGTGGTTACCTAAGGTCACAAACTGCTGAGAGCTGGAACAACAGCCCTGGAGCCGCTTTCCAGCCCAGAGACCCACGGGGTCTCCCACTCTTCACAAGGGGTGGGTCAGAGACAGTCTACGAAGCAACATGGCAGCGAAACCTGCTTGGCAGGAGAGCACAGTCAGTGTAAGGAAAGTCAGCTTGCCTTTTTAGGAACCAACTTCATAATGTCATCTATCCATTTCTTAGAGGGTTTGATAGAGTTAGGAAAAGAATGTGACTATGCTTGATTATCAGCTGCCCTGACTGTTAGAGAGAAAGTACACTTGGAGTTCTTTTTGCAAAGGTTCAATGAA
>PVIR01038917.1:0-14426 GCA_004026965.1 Petromus typicus | reverse complement strand
TCAAACTTATCATTTTTTATGGCAGAGTAGTACTCCATTCTGTAGAAGAACCACAGCTTTTTTATCCAGTCTCCAGTGGATAGACACTTGGGTTGTTTCCAAGATGTAGCAATCACAAACTGGGCTGCTATAAACATGGGTGCACATATGTCACTGTGATAAGAGTCTTTTAATTCTTGTGTGTATATACCTAGCAGGGAGTTTCTTACTCTTGTAGAGATGTTTTCTGCACATGCATTTGTATCCTAAGGCTTTATAAGCATTTAAAATGTACAGAGCTATCCATTTATTTATTAGATATTTCTATATATCAGCAGTTCAGGAAATTGTTTTCAAACCATATGAATGCAGTGGTAGGCTTTTTTATTTTGGTAGATTGCTTTATTAAAATTTCACCTGTTCCTTTATACTAAGGTGTGTTATCACATTGTTGTGGATGTTGCTAGGAGCCCGTGTGTGTGTGTGTGTACACGTGTGTGTGTACACATATGTGTACGTACACCCACCCCGCTTACCAGGGATCGAACTGATGACCTTGCCTTGCAGGTGGAGAAAGCCACTGACCTTAATCCCTGGCCCCGTAGGAGTCCTGACTCTTGTTTTATTTGTTTAGACTGGCCAACTTTGTAAAAAGACATTTGTTTTAAAGTGTCCTTTGAATTTTTAAATTTATAAATTGGTAATGACTATGTTTTGAAATTTATGGAAGAACTTCATCCTGAGTGTATCCATTCCATGTAAGAACATGATATTGGCAAAAACTTTGTATTCAATAGTGTTACTATAATGTGCCTTCCTTTTCAGAGATATACCCTGTTTCCATGAATTCCTCATTCATGGAAATAGGGTATATCTATAATGAGAAAGGAAAAATTGCCAATATTTATATCCATACTTCAGAATTGCCAAATAAAATAATATTGACTTTACATGGGCACGTATGTATCCTAAGAAACTGTTGTTTAGAATTTCAGTAGCTTGTAGGCTATTTTTTCTTAAGGATTTTTTTGTTTTGTTTTGAGACAGGGTCTTGCTTTGTAGTTCAGGCTGGCCCTGAGCTCAGCCTCAAACTCACATCACAGCAATCCTCCTCCCTCTGCCTCCCGAGTGCTGGGATTACAAGAGTGAGCCACCATGCCTGGCACAGTGGTATGTGGTACTGATTGCTGCTGGGCCTGCGTCTCCACACCCAGGATTGTATATGGTTACTGGGTGATGGAACCCAGGCCCTTGTGCTTGCAAGACAAATGTGGAACCACTGAGCTAAATCCCCGGCCCAATCAGGATATTTTAATTGATTATTAGAAATAAATTATGGTGTATAAGTTTGTTTTCCTTGTCAGCATTATTTTAACCAGTAGCTCAAGGACCCTTAATCCATTTTGTGTTTGTGATTTAAAGTTGATTTTTATTGTTGTATTTGTTCATTGCCTGTCAGTAGGGAACCTGCTGTCTCGCATGGCTGTGAGTGGGTTGAGATGTACTTACAGCACTCTTATTGCATGAGAATTTTTAGGTAGATGGAATAATGTAAATTGTTTCCAGTATTTTATTTCATTTAGATTAATAGCTACAAAAAGAAGGGAGTTATATTTTTAAAGTGATGATGGTAAGTATTTTACATTACCATTGATTTTTTTTGACCAGGGATCGAACTCCAGACCTTGCGCTTAGAAGGCAGGCAGTTGAACCACTGAGCTAAGTCCCCTACCTGGCCATTGATATTTAACAGGTCATTTTTGAAAGGCAGAACACTAGGTTTAATTTCCAAGTTAAAGTGGGCAGGGGCCGTTGGAATGAATGTTGTTTAAAAAAAGGATAATGATTTTTCCTGTAATTATCCTTGATAGCTAGCAGGGTAGGAACTTAATAATGCAGATCTTTTGGTCTATGACAGTTGGGTAATTTCATTTGACTAGCAACACTAGTTACTCAGAAATTTAAAAAGTGGTTTCCTTTGACCTTTCCTTTCCTTTCTTTTTTTTTTTCCCCCTGGTATCTAGGATTGAACTCAGGACCTTGTGCTTGGGAGGCAAGCATGATGCCACTGAGCTAAATCCCAAACCCTGACATTTCTTTCTTTGATGCAAATGTCTTAGAGCTAAGAACTCCACACCTGATAAGCTGCTCACCGTAGGAATGGCTGTTAAATTAGAGTAAACAGGTTTTGCAATGGAGATAAATTATTTCAAGAAGTGAATAAATGTCTGTGTCGAAGTTCATCACTTATAGTGGTAGAGATCGATCAGTGTCTTTCTAGATTTTGTCAGCTAGGGAACAGATGACATTATTTTTGACTATTTATCCTTTATCATATATGACAGATTTTCCCAAAGACCCACTTTGCTTCTGTGTATGTTTTATTCTAGCTTGTTTAAGCTGTAAATAGCCAGGCATGGGGGTGCACAACTGTAATACCAGCACTTGGAAGCTGAGGCTGGAGGATCACTGGGAATTTGAGGCCAGGTTGGGCTTTATAGCAAGTTCAAGGACAGCCTGCAGACTCTGTTTCAAGAGGAAACACAAACTCTAAACAGTAAAGTTAAGAAAGCTTTTGGTGTTGTTAGGAAATGACTCAGCACAGAGAGCTGTTTTAAAGGCCTTGCCATCTGGATAGTCTGGAGAAAGGAAAAAAACATGATCTTTATGGAAGTGCTTTTTATAATAAAATATCACAAGCCTTATTTTCTTCAGTCTTTTCTGTAGTGTCACAAAATATTGATGAGGAAATAGTTCTGGGAAGATCATTTATTTTCCTAAGATAATCTTCATTGAATCTGGGGTTTAAATTTGGTCTTTTCCAATACAATAAGGTAAAATGTAGTGGAAAAAGAAACTCTTCCCGGGCCGGGGAGTTAGCTCAGTGGTTCCGGCGCCTGTCTCGCATGCGCAAGGACCCGGGTTCGATTCCCCGGTAACCACATAACAATACTGAGTGTGGAGACCCCACACCCAGCAGCAACCAGTACCACATACCACAGTGCCGGGCGTGGTGGCTCACGCCTGTAATCCCAGCACTCGGGAGGCAGAGGCAGGAGGATTGTGATGTGAGTCTGAGGCTGAGCTCAGGGCCAGCCTGAACCACAAAAGTGAGACCCTGTCTCCAAAAACCTAAAAAAAAAAAAAAAAAAAGAAACTCTTCCCACTAGGTCAGAAAAAATTCCACAAAAAGTAAATATAAAGAAGGATATAAAAGCTTTCCACTTAAAAAAAAAAAGATAAATTTTGTTTCTTTAACCTACGATTGTTTTTTGTACTAGCATTTTAGCCAATAAAACTTATCACTGGAAGTGCTGAAGTCAGTTTTAAAATTTGATAGCTTTTAAAGTAACCTCCTTGATAGCTAATTTATTGAGGTTTACTATATGTCAGACAATTTTAGATACCTTAATATAGTTTAATGCCTTTATATTTTTTTAAATGCTAAAGATACGCAGTATTAGTAATGCATTGAATAGCGTGTAGTAGCGTGTGTGTGTGTGTGTGTGTGTGTGTGTGTGTGTGTGTGTGTGTGTGGGTGTGTGTTTTAAAAAACTGCCTCCATCTTTCTGAAGGGCTGGCAGGTTCATTGTTCTTGTTGGGAGTGTCACCAAGAGTGTAAAGGGAGTGATGTCAGCATAGTGCTGGCTCTCACTTGTGTGCAGTCACCCCCCCCCCAAGGCCTCCTCCCTCAGGAGCCATTCCTGTCCAGCACCATGCTTATTCTTCCTTTGTCTCACTATCAGTTCCTGCCTCCTTTCTTTCTCTTGACATTCGATACTTCTTTTATATTCATGACTTTGAAGTTTTTATCTTTTTGTTTTTGACTCCCTCCCAGATTAAACTCAAGCCTCATGTGTCCTTTGCAAGTCCTCTGCCACTGAGCTGAATTCCCAGCCTCTCAAATTTGGGTCTTTACATTTTTAGCCTGATTTACATATTCATGTATATAAATTTGTATACGTATATCTTCTGGATTTCTTGTTGGTTGTTTCAAAATTCAGATCTCCAAAACGGACCTTTTTATTTTTGCACACTTTTATTTCCACCTGTTTCTTCCCAATTTTCCAAATAGTACCATAACATATGTCACTGACATTTGTCAGCTGTTCTTGATTATTCCTTTCCTTAATGCCTCCTCCTCCTCTTCTTTTTTTTTGAGACAGCGTCTCACTGTGTAGTTCAGGCTGGCCTTGAGCTCACTATATATATAGCCCAGGAGAGCCTCGAACTCATGGCAATCCTCCTGCCTCTGCATCCCGAGTACTGAGATTACGCATGTGAGCCTTCATGCCCGGCACTGTGGTGTGTGGTACTGATTGCTGGTGGGCCTGAGTCACCACGCCTGGTATTGTTGTATGTGATCACCAGGGATTGAATTTGGGACCTTGTGTTTGCTTGCAAGGCAGGCACCGAAACCACTGAGCTCAATCCCTGGCCCAGTGCCTCTTATATGTAGGAGCAAATCCTACTGTTTTTAACTACTTAAACTTAGTGTTTTTTTTCCCCCCCCACTTATTTCCCCTGTCTCTCTTGGTCACTATCAACCCCTCTTCTGTTTAAATGCTATGTTTTTGTCTTAGGAAAAAAATCAGATTCTGTAGGCCTGAAGCCTTTTGAATGATGTAGCTCCTGCTCAGATTTCCAAACTGGTTGATACTCTATAGTTTCTTTCAAACTGGACTCTGTAATGATACTTGATTGAACACAGCTCCTACCCATGTAGGCCATCTACAGTTAATGTTCTTTATTCCTGTAATCTTCTTTATTTTTCACAGGATGGGCTTATTTGCATCAGTCAGATCTCAATATGGATATTGTAGATGTTACTTTTTTAAAAAATCTGATCCTAGAATATCATTTACCTCCTTAATTGTCATATTTCTAGTTTGGGGGCCAGAAGGTGGAATTAATAGGATTAGATGTAAAATACCAGGCATTATGAAGAGTATTTAAAATAGTGGCTTAGTTGGTCCTCAGAGCAATTTATGAATGAAGAAGCTGATATATAGAGGTTAAATATAATGAAACAACTATTAAGCTAAAGCAGAAATGGAACCCAAGACTAACCCTTTGGTTCTTCTGCAGCACAAAGGGCTAATCCTAATTAGGAAAATAGGACTTTGGGTCCTTAAGAAAAGGGGAGCTACTTGTGCATGCTGGTGCACACCTGGAATTCAAGAATACTTGGGACCCTGAGGCAGGAGGTTGCCCAATTTGAGGCCCGGCTGGGCAGTTTATAAGTTCATATCTCCAAATGGAAAGGAGCTGGGTGTGCTTATATTCTGAGCATTCTGGGAGATTGAGGCAGGAAGATCACAAGTGTGTAAGTGTGAGGCCAGCCTGGGCAACTTAGCAAGATTTGGTGTTGCTAAAAGTAGAAGCTGGAAATGTTGCTCAGTACAGAGGGCCCGGGGTTCAATCCTTAGTCATCACCCAATTCCCCACCCCCAAGAATTTAGCTTAGTGGTAGAACACTTGCCTAATATGGGCAAGGCCCTGCGGTCATGTTCTAATAATTTAATAAATAAGGGCAGAGGGGGCATGGATCTCATTTCATTTCATTTTTATTATTTGCTTTCATGCTTCTATTGTAAGTCTATCCTTAAAGTCACTGTTTACTTTACCCTGTCCTTCTTTTGATAAAATGAACTCCAGTGATTATTTTCATGGAAATTTTGTAAATTTTCTACAATGCTCTTAAAATAAGGTTCATAAAAGTTAATGGTAGAAAGTAGGGAGGATTTAGCTTTCATTTTTGGCTGCTTCCCCAACTATAGAAATGATCCCTGAAGGTATAGCCTTTTTTTGGCTCCTTCCTGGCTGTTTAAATAGTGAATGTTTGGTGTCAAAGCCTAGATAACCACCAGTAGTCAGAGTATGGGGAGGGAAAAGGGGACATGACTAGAAGGTAACACAGGAACAGAAGCCTGCTAGCCGTTATTGATTGGGCTATTAGATTGCTGATTCCAGCGTCTTATATGGTACCTTAAATCAGACAGACCATAGTGCGTTGGTGAGACTTTGTATGGAGAGATAAGTATATTTTTATAAATAATTGATTGTAGAAATACATCTGAGTATTTTCCCCTAGAACAGTATATCTGACAGCATGAAATGCATAATACTAAATAGCTGGTTTCAGTGTAAATTTTCATTGTTAGTGAAGATGCTTTAATAGAAAAGAGAATTGAAATGGAATGTATTTGTCATTGTGTTCAATATAATGTTGATTTTTCCTGACATTTGTTCTTCTTTTGTTTCAATTTTTAAATAATTACTTAAGGTTATAAAATAGTTACTTAACAACTCACTATAATTGCTGAATTAACATTTAGACATGATTATTAACATGTTAGAAATTACTTTCATTCTTAAAAACCTACTTAGAGTTTAAAACATTTGTATAGCTCATGTTTTAAATAACACCATGAACTTTTTATTGATGATTTTATGATTAGTCATCTATGGCACTGTAATTACCATGTGTATCATGGATGAATTTAATTAATGATTGGAAATAAGCTTTGTGTTGGTATATAATCCAAGTGTTTATGATATGGTGATTGGCAGTCTTATATAAAATGTTGAAGAAATTAGGTAAAATTAGTGTTGGCCTGTTTTTATAAGTCAGGCTTTACTGCTGGCTTTCTTTCTTTCTTTTCTTTTCTTTTTTTTTTTTTTAATTTTTGAGATAGGGTCTCACTTTTTGTAGGTCAGGCTGGCCCTGAACTCAGTCTTGAACTCATAGCAATCCTCCTGCCTCTGCCTCCCAAGTGCTGGAATTACAGGCATGAGTCACCACGCCTGGTATGTGGTTCTGATTGCTGATGGGTGATGGTCTCCACGCCTGGCATTGTTGTATGGGCCCTTGTACTTGCAAGGCAGGTGCCAGAATCACTGAGTTAAATCCCTGGCCCCTGGCTTTTCATTTTTTATAAGTGAAGGTTTAATGGAACACATCCATGACCATTGATCATACATATGTAACCACATACAGAAATGCTGGGTATGGGGACTCACACCCACCAGCAGTCAACACCATACACCACAATGCCAGACTGGTGGCTCATGCCTGTAATCCCAGCACTAAGGAGGCAGAGGCGGAGGCAGGAAGATTACTGAGTTCAAGGCTAAGTTCAGGACCAGCCTGAACTACAAAGGGAGACCCTGTCTCAAAAAACTAAAAGAAAGAATTGATTACATTTTCTGGATTATGTTATAGGCATTATGAATATGATGCTGTACAAATTCTGAGCAGCTGAAGAATGGGGTTTATATTTAAAAAATTTTTAAAATTTTCTTTGTTAGTTTATAGATGCAAAATAAATGAAATTAACATTTTTTATTTGTGGCCAAGGAGGAAGAAAGAATGTTTGTTAATGTACTTTTACCAAATATAGGATTGTCTTCCTTAGAAATCTTGTAGTAATAGTAATTTTATTAGGTAATAAAGTAACTAGTGGTAGGAGTATTAACCTTTCCTTTGTATGGTTAAATGGAATGGCTCACCTTGTTTGGCATAGAATTGATAACTCAACTTGAGAACTTACTTTCACATCATGAGAATTAGTCCTGCCTGAAAAAGCAATAGCAGTTGGCACTGCGAAAGGAAGATGGGCCTCATTTTCTTTTCTTTCTTTCTTTCCTTCCTTCTTCTTTCCCGGGGATAGAACTCAGGTCCTTGTGCTTGCAAGGTAGGACTGGTACCACTGAGCTAAATCCCTGGCCTTAGGCCTCATTTTTAGCCAGTCATATGATCACACCAGAGAACTCAGTGCATAGAAAGTTAGCCTTCATTGGAAGGGATTGCCAAGCTAATATTAAGGATGTTTATTCTGAAACTCGAGGATTATGCTTTGTTTGTTTGTGTATGTGTAATTTGAAATAGTTCCTATAACAGAATATTTTAGCTCTATCAGATCCCATTGTAGCATTTTACATTCGTTCTTTGTGTGTTGGGGCTGGGGGCAGTGCATTTAATTGTTATGTGAGGCTGCTAAGTATAAGAAGCTGTGTAGAGACTGGTACAGAATCTGTAGATATTTTAATAACTACAAAGTAAGATTTTTAGTTTTGTGTTTCCTTTTTCCTCAGTAACTGGATATAAAGAATTTTACTTCTGATTCTTTCGGGTTTTGATAATTTGTCTTTTTTTAAAAAAGGAAACAACTATCTACAGCTCTTACTTAGAAACTGTCTTGAATTGGAAAGGAATAGGGTGTGGGGATTTATTAAATTGAAGGAAAGATTCTTATTTTCAGTTTATGACATTTACACACCCTTTCTGGTGGTACTGGGAATTGAGTCACACTATCAGTCCCAACTGCACATCCCCCCACCTATATCCCCAAGACCCCTGGTTTTAATATTTGGGGCTAGTTTTCTCTGAGTTGCCCAAGATGGACTGAAACTTGGAATCTTTATGTCTCAGCCTCCTAGGGTGCTGAAATTGTAGTGTGTGCTACAACACTGTAATTTTTTTTTGATGAAAATATTTATAATTACCCATCTGGATTCAGTTTAGATGAACCCAAGTTATCAACACTATTCAATTTATAGTCTTTTAAAAATCATTTAAATCATACAAATCATATGTATTTATAGAAGCACATACTACAGTTATGCAGTTATCTAGAGGTAGTTGCTATTGATCTTTTGGTTGTCTCCTTTACCCCCCCCCCTTTTTTGTGGTAGTAGAGCTTGAACGCTGGTCTTAATGCATGCTAGGTAAATGCTTACCACTGAACCACATCCTCAAGAGGGCTAGAGTGTGCCAACATTTTCTATTCCAAAATATTATCATACGAAGTAGAAAAGTTTGATCTTTTAATTGTGAAATGATAGGATTTTTTGTCTTTTAGAAGACTATCCTATGGAAAATAGCAGCTAAAATTAAACAAAAAGTAAAAATAATTTTTTTCTGGTAACGGCACTTGAACTCAGGATTTATGCTTTCAAGGCAGGCACTGTACCACTGAGCTAAATCCCCAGCCCCTAAAAGCAAGATTAAACAACAAGAAAACAATTGTATTTGTTATTCCTATGTATAGTAGTTAACAGAACGCATTGGACTTTTGTGAGGAGTTTACACTTAATGAGTTTCTGAATGTTTTGGCTGTACTTTAGTATTTTTGTGTAGAAAGTAAAATTTGTAAATTTTCATCAGGGTCCTAAAGTTTGCAAACCTGTATAATTAATTATATTTGTTTTGAGTTAATATGGATTGTTTATCTTGGGAACCACTTTTGGAGAAATTAATTAAATCACTCCAGAAAATTTTACTTTATTTTCCAGTTTCTTTGAAGGAATAAGTCTGTAAAATCTCTAGCTGGGTAAAAAAAAAGCTTGAGTAATTGGCAGAGTTTTGTGGCAGTGACTTTCTTCTCCTGCTAAAGCAATCCATTTTTGAATTCTCTTATCCTTAACTTGCTCTTCTAGAATTCCTAGAGGACCTGTGCAGCAGCCTCTTGAGGATCGAATCTTCACTCCCACAGTCTCGGCAGTCTATAGCACGGTGAGTAACTCAGACTGTATTGTCATACTATGTGTGTGCTTTTTGACTTGTGCTCTTGACCCTACGGGCTGTGTTTTTAGATTGTCATATGATAGGGTCTTGGCGAAGCTGAGTAATATTAGATGAGTATAAAGTAGTGAGGCAAACAGGCCCTTTTTTCATGATGTTAAGTAAGTGGCAATGAAACATTACATGAAGAGAATAGCTTATGTGTCTGTTATCTTGTTTTCTCTTTCCATCAATATCAACTTCAAGCATTGTATTTTGATTTTTTGGAACACTGATGTTTTATATAATTTTCAATATATATTTTTTAAAGTTTTTAGAATTTTTTTTTTTTAGTTTTTAGATATTTTTTTTAACTTAGTTGTTTTTTTTTTTTTTGCATCTCCTCTGATTACAGATAACATTTAGAAAGAATGGAAAAGTGAACCTTAGGGGAAATTTACATTTTTGTATTAGATGATTAATTCAAATTTATAAATGAATGGAAATTTAAAAGTTAAAAGTCGAAGGCATTGAAATTAGAAGCAAATTTTAGATGTCTTGCAGCAAACTTAGGGATTTTAGAATACTTGAGAGTATAAAACCTATCTTTTAAAATATTTCAGTTCTACATGCCATTTATTTCTGTGTTGTAGAAAAACAGTTTAGTGAGCATGCTGAGTCAATAAATACATGTAATCTAAAGTGACCTGATGGAGCAGTTTATTTTTATTTTTGGTACTGGGAATTGAACCTGAAGGCCCTTTACATTGAGCTATATTCCTGGCCTCTTTTTCTCTTCTTTCTTATTTTGAGACAGAGTCTCATAAAGTTGCCCTGTTGGTCTGTAACTTGCAGTCCTGTTCCTGCCTCAGTCTCCCACAGTGGATTTCAGGCATATGCTGCTATGCCTGGCTGGAACAGTGTTTCTTAACAGTTTGAGTTATGCAATTGTTTTAGAATCTGAAAGTAATTGTAGGTTCATGTGGAACATACAATGTTAGAGTTCCACAGATGTTCGTGAGCTCATTACGGATTCTAGGTTAAGAAACTCTTGAGTAGAGACAAGAGCATGTTCCTCTATACACGTACTAGTTTTCTATAATGGATATGATCATTATGTTCTGCAAGCATGTACTAACAGTAAAAATGTGGGAAAAGGTGAGAACATGCTCTTGTGTGGGGAATGAAGAGGTCAGCATCACTGAGAAAATGAGCCTTAAATTGTGTAGGGCCTCTCAGAAAAGGAAAAAATGTCCTAGGAAGTAAAGATTTGAAAGTTCAGTTAATGGAATAATCCATAGTTAGTTGAGTGTGTTGGGGGAATGGTCCTGAAGAGGGGTGGGTTTAGGTATTTTAAGGTCCCAGAGTATCACCAGTTAATGGATGATAATTTTTCCTGGGTGCCTGAAACAAGTCTTAGTTTACACTTATTGTAGATCAGCTAAACACTGGTTACCTTTTCAGTGCCTTTCACTCTTAAATTTGACCCAGTCTGGAAATTTCTCTGGTCATTCACATTGAAAAAGAACCTTGACTTTTTTTTTCCTGGCACACACTTCCTCTAAATTGTAGATACCTTTTAAAAATTTTTTCCTCCTTTATGCAGTCCTTTCCTCCCTTGCTTCCCCCCCTCCTTTTAGTCCCTTCTGTCTTTTTCTTTCTTTCTCAATTAATATCTTTCTCTTGTAGTTTGAAAGTACTAGACAAAAGGGTAGCATCATTGTTTTGGGTCATACTTTTTAAAATGATACTTTTTTAATTATAAAAAGGTAAGGATTTCTATTAATCCTAAGTGATTTCTAGAGAGAAGTGCTATAAATTTTTGATGTGGTTTTACTACTTTTCTGTTAGAAGTATTTTTTTATCCTAATTTGTCACTTTATAGTAGCTTTTTTTTTTTTTCTCAGACAGGGTCTTGCTTTGTAGTTTAGACTGTCCTTGAACTCACTATGTAGCCCAGGATAGCCTCGAATTCACAGTAATCCTCCTGCCTCTGCCTCCCTATTGTTTGGATTATAGTGTAGTCACCACTCCCAGCATTGTGGTATATGGTACCAGCGATCAAACTGGGGACTTTGTGCATGCCCAGGCAGACACTGGAACCACTGAACCAAATCCTCAGCTTTGTAGTTCAGGGTGGCCTTGTACTCACTGGGTAGCTCAGGCTAGCCTCAAACTCATAGCAATCCTCCTGCTTTTGCTGGGGATTACAGGCTTGAGCCTCCATGCCTGGCAAAAATACTATTGAATTGTATTAACACCTCGATATAAATGAGGCAAGATAATGAGATAAAGAATGCTTATCCTTCCTTAGCTGGGGCTGTCAGGGAAATTGCCTTTGAAAAAGTGTGTAAGGTCCTGGGAGGTGGCTCACTGGTGGAGCATTTGCTAGTACACATGAGGCCCAAGGTTTAATCCTTAGCCGACAACCAAGAAAGGAAAACAACAACAACAACAACAAGCAAAAACTTAAGAAAATTTCTAGAGAAACAGCATTTGTGGTATAAGGAACTGCAATGCCGAGGCACAAAGAAGACAGTGGGCTTTATACAATCTTAGAAATGTAAGGTGCTGGTACGACCAGAGTGAAGGAAGGTTGTATTTAGGGCATCACAGGCCGTGGTAGCGATTTTAGATTTCAGTCCAGATTTGATTGAAAACAATGTAGGACTCAGGGAAGTAGGTCTGAGCTGCTTTAAAAGGTCATAATATCTATGGCATGGAGAGAGTAGATTATGATAAGGGTGGGTAATGGTATTAAGGAGATGAGATATGAGGTTACTGTAGTTGTACAGGCAGAAGACGATTGTAGTTTGCTTGACAGTTTAAAAGCATATAGCATATATTTTGAAAATAACATTTGTAGGATATAATTATGTCTTGAGTATGTGGAGTAGGAGAGAAAGGAGTCAAGGATGATGTCCTGGATCTTGGCTTGAATGACTGAGTGAATGTCATCTATCCATAGAGATGATCACTCGTGTGAGTTGCAGTTTTTGTTGAGAAAAACCAACTTGTAAAGATTACTTCAGTAGGGGTTAAAATATGTTGGTTATACCTTCATATGAAATGTTCAAATCTACATTTTTGAATTTACATTTTGAATTAGATCAAATTTGACTTTCACCATTTAAAGTTATTGATATATATGTAGGAAAACCATGTTACATATTATTTATTGTGCTTATGATAGAAAAACAAGATTTTTTTTTTTTTTTTTGAGACAGGGTCTTGCTTTATAGTTCAGACTGGCCCTGAACTCACTTTGTATCTTGGGCTAGCCTTGAGCTCAAGGCAATCCTCCTGCATCTGCCTCCCACGTGTGTGAGCCACCACTCCCAGCATTGTGGTATGTGGTACTAGGGATCGAACTCAGGACTCTGTGTATGCTAGGCAGGTACCAGAATCACTGAGCTAAATCTCTGGCTCTAAACAAGGAATTTTAGCAGTAAAGGTTACCTTCAAACCTGATGTTCTCCGCTTAAAAAATTTTTTTTGGAAATAGAATTTTGCTACATTGCCCATCCTACTCTAAAATTCATGGGCTGTATTGATCTTTCCACTCTTAACCTCCCAAGTAGCTGAAAGTACCTTAAAGAAATTACTTCTATTCTTAATAATTTAAGTATCTTTTTCATTTTAAGGCTCTATGCACATTATTACTGACAGGGAGGAAAGTATGTGATCTGGGGCTTTGAAGTCCCTAGTGCCCCTTGTCTCAGCACCAGGGATATGTATTGGTCATTATTTCTCTACTGTCCAAGTTTATTAGCATCATTTCTGTTTCATAAAATAAAGGCTAATCTTCAGTTCACCTCCTGCTGCCTTGGCATATGGTACCCACATGGCACTTCCATTGAGTTGCTTAAATTCCTTGAAAAGCAACAATACTCCTACACAGTCTTTGAAATTGATAATCTTGCTTTTAAAAATGTCTGCTGGTCTGTTATGCAAGTTTTAATCTGTCATTTTAGATAAATTCTTTACTGATAATGAAAGAAGCATCAAAAGTTGGATTCAGCTTTTAGAATACCTCATGTTACATGCTTTAGCCTGTATTTTAACTTGGTTAATACAAATTTGTCCTTAAAATATTTCCTAGGCGTGAAATGGGAGGTTATTTCATTATATTTGAGTGATTGATCACATGTACAAAAAAGAATGAAGTAAATTTTAAATTGTAGTAAAAGCAGCATTTATCTATAGAGTAACTGCAAAACTGGAGAGGTATGAGCTAATTTTAAATATATTGTTAACTTTCTCATATTGACATGCTTCAGTAAACTATGTAATTTTGCCTTACTCGGATAATTTTGATTTTATAAAATTGATTTTATTGGTACATTTTATGCATATATTATGATTTAAGCTAGTATTTTTAATTATAAGGATAAAGTTAATATAAGAATTCCAGTTTATATTCTAGGAGATTGGAAGGTTTGTCTTAATAACTCCTTACTAAAAACTACTGTAAATAGATTACTTAAATTACACATTAATAGTTCTTTAATGATATAAAATACTGTGATCTTTCTAGCCAATTTGTACTTCATATATAATATCTTGGTTCTGTGATCCTATAGTGGTATTAAGTGTGGTGTGGGCTAACATGCCATGTTACATTCTGTCCCTAATTCCCAGTGTGTTGACATAGCTCAACTTGAAGTTTTTTTTTCAGTACTGAGGATTGAACTCATCAATTTGAATTTTATAATGTGTTAAATAACATGTACCATATTAAAGTTTTAGTCTGCTAGTGGTGTAACTCTTTGGTGGAATACTTGCCTAGCATACATGAGGCTTGGATATGACCCTAAGTGCAATTAAAGAAAAAAAGATGGTACCTGTCTTTCCTTCTTTTTTGCTTTTGTTTTCTTTCTGTTTTTGAGACAGAGTCCTGCTGTGGCTGGTATGGGACCTATCTTTCTCTTTTTTACCCCCT
>PVIR01038916.1:0-14251 GCA_004026965.1 Petromus typicus | reverse complement strand
GAGTCTGTGTGACCAGAGTGGGGATCCCAGCACTCCAAACACCCCTACATCAGCACACTATCTGCTTTTTTTTCCCTGGGAGCATCGTGAAAACCAGCACACACTAAGTGCATTAACACAATAGAAATGTGTTGTCCCAGACCGAGAGACTAGAAGACGGAAGTGAAGGTGTTGCCAGGAAGTCTCCCTGAACACTCTCACTGAGAATTCATGCTGGCTCTTTGAAGCTTGGGGTAGCTCCAGGATCTCTTTAGGTTGTAGAACATCATTTCAATATTTCAGCTTCTTCTGTCTCCATATAATAACAACCCTTTGCAAATTTCTATGTGCTTGCAAGGCATTCATATTATCAGAACATCTGTTACACTGTATTAAGGGACCAACCTTTTCAAATGTAATTTAATTTTAGCTGAAGTAATTGCATCTTAAATGACTTTGTTTCCAAATAAGGTCATATCCTGAGCTATTAGGATGTAAAACTTCAATATACATACAATATCAAAATCACATCTACAACACATTCACAGATATATATTGCATAGTAATTTAAATACTATTATACTTTATAGCTTGGCTTATGCACCCACAGAAATTCTGCATATTTTCCATAAACCTGCCCTATATATAAGAAGCCCAAACTATCTAATTAACATAGTTTAATCCATGAGTGATCCTTAAAGAAAAAGTTAAGGATCAAATATTCATGGAAGAATTTCCTGTCCCCAAAATAAGAGGGCTTGCTTATATTTAATATACCAAGTGATCAATGTAATTTAATTCTATTTTCTTTTATAATAAATATTTCTTTTAGCTTTCAATTTACATGTTTTTACTTGTTATCTCATATTTATTAAAATAAGTTGGTACACATTTATTTTTATTTGTTAACTATAGAACTTTATATTTTTATCAAGTTATTAGTAATTGTTCACTTCATCAGGGAATTAAAGCAAGTGAAATATGTTTCTCCTCTGTTAAAGGAATATAGACTATTCCCTCACTGTTCCTCTCAATAAATGAAGACTTTGGTACATTTGAACACATGCAATAAATTTCACTCCACCCTCAAGTAATAACCAACATTAAGGAAGAGTAAGCACAGTATAAAGCACTGTTCTCTGTGCTTTCATCAGCATTGCACTCAAGGATACTCTTACTAAATGCATTCATTGAGAGATCAACATGGTGGGTTAGAGAAGACCTTGCTCTAGAGACATTCAGAGCATAGACTCTGAAAGGCACAGGTGCTCAGAAAAGGAAGGAAAAATGGAAAATCTACCTGAAGGGATTTGTCTGGATCAAAACCAGTGTGGAGGTCCCTGAAAAGGGGGTGTGCAGCCACAGTCTACACCGTTTCAGGCTCGCAGTGCCTGGAAACTGCTGCAGTAGCCCCAGGGAGGGGCCAGCCCTGCAGCTGCCTGGAAACCAACAGCCCATCTGCCATGTTCTCAGAGACAGCAGCCATTTTATTAAAAACAAAACAAAACAAAGCAAAACAAAACAACAACAACAACAACAAAGAAACCACACACACAAAAAGCACATCTTCTTTATCCAGTCTCCAGCTGATGGGCATTTGGGCTATTTCCAAGGTTTAGCTACTACAAACTCTGCTATTATAGATATATGTGTAATTTTCTTAAAGTCACATTTCCAATGCTTCAAGAAATTTTTCTATGTACAAAGGAGTGTCAACCTATACAAGGAGTTTTATCAATGTTTTTTTAAAAATCCTGAGCTGAAATTAAGATAAAGCTGAATTAAGAGTAAAGAAGCTGCTCTTGTATTCAGATGGAAGAGAGAAAGTAAACAAGTGAATCTTGGTTGGAGTTTTAGAAGGCAAAATTAGGGCTGAGAATAGAAAAAACAGACAAAGCAGGAAAGCTCCTGATAAAAGTGACAACAGAGACTGAAGAGGTAGTACAGAAGACACATTCAACCAAACAGGACTGGGGAGGAAGTAGAAACAGGATATATTCAACTCCACAAGACTGAGAAAGAAAGAGAAATAAAGCCCTGGGCAAAGAGGTAGAGCAATTAACACAAGAAATATTGAAAGAAAACTGTCCAAGTTGAAAAGAGGCTGAAACAGTAAGGTTTCTCTGAGAAATGACAGAGCGTTTCTTTTTGTAGGAATGGACTGCAACTTTCTCTTTGGAACTATGTCAGAAGCAAAATCAGAGCACTCTATATTGCAGAGAGAGAAAATTAATTCCATTATATTTCTTTTTTTAAAAAAATTTTATCCCTATTGGTACATGGTGAATACACATCATTGTTGTATTCAACATGGAGAATTTGTACCAGAATATGACACGACTTGATTCTTATTTATTCCCTTTTCCCCCTGCCCTGCAACCCCCCACCCCCTATATACACAATCTTTGTTTTCTTTTTCACCACATTCGTTATTTACCTTTACACTCTTTTTCCTTTTAAATATTTTCTACTTCACAGTATCAGCTATACATACTACAACTCATTTACAAATTCATTTTCTCATACCAGAGAAAAGATACGATATTTACACACCTGTGACCTGTTTATTTTGTTTATGAGGACTTCCTCAAGGTACATCCATTTGAGTATGAAGGACTCAATCTTATCATTTTTAATGGCAGAATAATACTCCATTCTATAAAAAGAACCACAACTGCTTTATCCAGTCTCCAGTTGATGGACATTTGGGTTGTTTCCAAAACTTAGCAATCACAAACTGAGCTGCTATAAACATGGGTGCACATATGTTGCTGTAAAATGACTCTTCTAATTCCTCTGTGTATATGCCTAGCAGAGCAATGGCCAGGTCCAATGGTACCTCCAATCCTCGTTTTTGAGAAATCTCCACACTAATCTCCACAGGAGGGTGTATGAGTCTATATTCATACCAGTAGTTGACAAAGGTTCCCTTTTCTCCACAGCCTCACCAACATTTGATGCTGGCTAATTCTGAAGTGGCAGCCATTCTTTGTGGAGTTAGATGAAATCTCAGTTTTGTTTTCATCTGCATCTCTCAAATTACTAATGATGATGAGCATTTATTCATATACTTCTTAGCTGCTCTTACTTCTTCCCCTGAAAAGTATCTGTTCATTTTCATTATATTTCTTTTTTTTTTTAAGGTTTTTTGAGACAGGGTCTCACTTTGTGGTTCAGGCTGGCCCTGAGCTCAGCCTCAAACTCACATCACAGCAATCCTCCTGCCTCTGCCTCCCAAGTGCTGGGATGACAGGCATGATCCACCATGCCCGGCACTATGGGATGTGGTACTGATTGCTGCTGGGGTGAGTCTCCATGCCCAATATTGTTACGTGGTTACCGAGAATCAAACCCAGGTCCTTGCTCTTGCAAGACAGGTGCTGGAACCACTGAGCTAAAATTCCCGGCCCTCCATTATGCTTCTTAATGGTGAACTATAAGCCCAAAAAATGACTTCAGGTTCATATGGCCTATTCTGTGCGTGCTAACTTAAACACTTTCCCTTCCATTTCTCTGTACATCTTCCCTGATGATAGCTTCCTTTTTAACCTATATATGTGATATTTTTCAGTGCCCCACACTAGTATAAGACTGGACACTAATCTATACGAGGACAAAAGAAATACGTGGGTGCCCGGTGTAGTGGCTCACACCTGTAATGCCAGCACTTGGGAGGCAGAGGCAGGAGGATTGCTGAGTTCTAAGCTCACCTGGGCTACATAGTGATCTCAGGGCCAGCCTGAAGTACAAAGTGAGACCCTGTCTCGAAAAAAAAAAAAAAAAAAAAAAAAAAGGAAATATTTGGGAAGCTTTAGCAGAAAAGAGGGCAGGGAGAACGTAAAGGCAGACTACATAATGAAAATGATCATAAATGAAGAGGCTCATACTCCCTAGATACAGATGTTCATGTAAGTTAAAAAGGACTAGAAGACACACGTGAAGACAAGGAGAAAGATAGAGGAAGAATGACAACAGCTGTCAAGAGATCTATACTGCCAGGTAATACTGTCTTGGTTTCAGAACTTTGAAACCAAAAGTAAGTTATAAGGAGATAATACATCAAGATAAACATTGGTAGGATGAGATATCCATTCATCATGTGGACAAACTCAGTGAGCTTCTAAAGCCCAAATACCAAATCTCATAATATAGTACTGAACCTGTGTATAATATCTCCTCAAATTATGTGTTTATCACCAATCTGAAACAGGTTATCTTGTTATGAACAGAGGAAGACAATTAAATCTTGGTCACTAAGTTTATACTAGGAAAATAAAGCAGAAAAATCTGCATAAGAAATATTGGCCATCCATGGTCACTACTTAGCAATGTATGCCAAAAGTTTTATTGGGAAGATAAGAGTATGTCTTCCAAATTGATACTTTTACCTGGGAATTTAGAAGCTGAAGTTCTGATATGGGCTGATTTACGTGGAGCAAAGCTGAGTCAGGTGATAACTAAGGACAACTTGCTGCACCTGATCATGAGAAATAATGAGAAGTACAATCAAAAGCAGAGGTAAAGATCAGGCAATGGCAAGATGACAGGCATAGAAAACTTCAAGTTCAGCCACATAATTATAAAGTGTTCTACTTTACATACCTCTGACTCAGCCTTGTGGTTTCTACTTTCCTTAAATGAGTGGAAGTAAGAGTGCTGTGCCATCTTGGAGAATTCTCAGCATGGTATTAATCTTTCCAGAGGATTTACCAAAATTTTATGCACAAGATTAAAAATAATTATAATCTTTATTGTAAATTTTCTGTACAAAATTGAAAATAGTTACAATATTCATTGTAGACTTCATAATATCGATAAAATAGTTTGCTTTTGGATCTACAAGTGTTTAGACTATTGTAGGTTCTACAAGTCTCTCTGCCTCTCTGGATCTCTCCCCAACTTTTATTCTCTCTTACGCTACTATCAAGGCCTAGTTAAAAGCTGATCAATTCTTCTTCTTCCAAAACTGGTTGAATCCATACTCCAACCACTATCCTTAGTCTATGTCAGTTGTACTAGATCCAATTATCTCAAAACCACATACCCAATAACTAGACTCTGTCCTCCCTGACAAACTGTCCAACCCACTTTGGCCATGGGAAACCTGAAAAACTAAGCCAGCCTGACAGTGCTTGCTGTAAACATGTTCACCTTACAGCTGTAACTTCTTTCCTTCTCCCCAAGTACCATTTCTATGTGGCCCTATCTGACATATTTCTCTGTTTTTGGTCTATAAGCAAAAGCTACTGACTTGTATCTATTTCAATATTATTCCACTGTTAAATGAGTCTTTAACTCTCAAATATTGGCACATCATGTATGTGTCTGAAATGAATTAATGATATAATGCCTATCTATGATCATTAATGCATTTTCCAAATAAAACTATATGTCTTGTAACACCAGCAGGTTTTGAAATATGAATGGCATCTGCAAAGTAGACAGGGTCTAAGAACTATAGAAATATGTTCACTTCCTTCCCAAAGATTCTAAGCAGGAAAAGCCTTGTCTCCATTGTCATACCAGCGCTGCCACAAATGTAACCTAAGATTGAAGTCTTCCAATACTGGTCAGGCTTCAAGGCACCCACAGTATAGCAGTGGCTTTCCTTTCAACACACAGTAGATCAGCGCAGGATGCTCTTAACTGTGCTCTTTGCTGACTTACTTGCTGTCTTTTGAGATAATATACAGAGCAGAAAAGCTTCCTAAAGATATCTTCGCCAGATTTTCAGTAGCAATTTTTCTTCCTTTTGCATTTTTTAAAATTTTTAATTAGAATGTCCACACAGAATATGTAATCACCTGGTGGAGTTGCTGTCTGCTGATACAATCTTATCTACTGTGTTCTCCGGATGAAGTAGGGACGGAGCTTGTGTTGCTCAGTGTTCCACAACCCACTGGCCAACCATCTCCCGGCAATACAGCCATACTGAGTGGCTCCTGATTAGAGAGTAGGATTAAGCATCTTAGAGAAAGTCAGGGGAAGTTAGCAATGCAGAAAGATCATCCTAAAGTGACCCAATGGCTCTGCCAAGTTTTAACTACTTAAAAGTTAATGTTTACAAGAGCAGATGGCCCCTAGCTGTCCACATCTTTTCCATATAGTATGCCATTGCCATTAAAGTATTAATATGACCATGATTTCCAGCATGCAATATTTTATGACATACGGCAACACAAGAGTTTTCTAAGGCACACAGAAATTAAATTGCATTTATTTGTAAATGACGAGCATAGTCGCCATTGTGATATCATTATTTCTAAGTAGAGTCATTATTAGATTTTTTTCCTCTTTCTTCTTTCAATATAAAGAAATTTATTATTAGTTTCACTAAAATGTGATATTTATTATAGATTTATTGATGCAGAGTCTTCTTATTATGAACAAAACAAATATACAAAAAATATGTCTACACAGCAGTTTTGAATTACTGCCACTGTAATAGAGGTAATAAAGTGTCCTGTATGTAATGGTGTATTAGTATAACACATATAAACTGTGTTGGTGACAAAATTAAATAAAGTGCTTTATTCTCTAATAGTTGGCATCTGGTTAAATATGCTATTGTCTACACACAATCATTTTCTAATGTACTCTAAAGTCCACTTTTATAACAAGTTTCATTCCTGATCTTTTTTCATTGAAATTAGACTCTAGAAGTAATAAAACAGAATTAGTAACATAGGGACAGAGTGAACCAAAGTCTATTTTGTTTGGACATTGCACATTGTGTAGATGAGGGAAATATACATGAATATAATGCTAGACTGAGGTGTAATGTCCAGAAAGGGAGATATATAAGAAAACATCTTAGAATAACACATTTTCATGACTTAAGTAATACCCAGCCTTTCTAACTTTAAACTTTTAAACATGTTCTTAAAACTTAGGTATTATACCAAAAGTGTTGTGAAATTTTGAAAAAAATAAATACTCTTGTCCATGTACTGCTTGGATATTTTGAAAAAAGCATAAATGCTCTTGACTTCAGGGTGGCCAGCAGCTATTGTACAATAATGCAGAAAATACAAATTTTTGTTCTATTCATAAGTACTATGGTTGTTAAATTGTATTCAGGTCGTAATATATCCCTGTCTGAAAGACTCATTTTTTTTCTAAAAAGAAATTCATTTTGAAGAAAATGATTTGCTAATTTATTAGCAAAGCGATTTGCTAATTTATTTTGAAAGTGAGATGTGGCATCATTTTGTATGTATATATTTTCAATATCAAAGTGACCTTGATATTGTGATAATTCATTCTAGGTTTAAAAGAAGTTCCTGTTTTCTTTCTCTTATATACACATACCGGATATGTGAACCAACATGATAAGTAGAATACATTCAAAATAAATCTATAGTTTGATACTAATTGTCTCTTAATATTTATTCAGCAGACATGCTCTCATGAGGAGCAATACCCTGGCCCAGCAGAACTAGGCCCACAAAAGCCCATGGCTATATGAGCTACAAAATACTAAGGTATTTTACTCTAAAATTTACTCCACCTGCAGTGCAGCAACAATTGGAGAAAGAAACCAGTGCATGCCTCACAACATTCCTAGATTGTTTAACCAGTTGCCTTTTTGTGTAATGATAGATTACTTAAGACAGAACTTCAGAACAACTGAAAAACAACCTCTCTTTAGGGGCCCTGGGTTACCCTCCCATGTGAATGGGTAATGGACAGCCATAGAGCATAGTCACAGTGAATTTATGTGCTAGACATAAACTCTCTGAGAAACTTAAAATCAAGCCAGGAAGGGCACAGAGCCCTGCCATTCATGGGGAAGAACCAGGCCCAGTGTACATTGCTTTCAGGAGCACTTGACTCTGAAAGGACCGGCCCTAAGCACCAAAGTGTGCTAGAAACCTTGTCCTGCTGCTTATGTCCAGCAAAGATGAGGACTGATTTCCTATCTACCAATTTGAGAAAGGACACACCTGAACTTTTGTGGTTACCATAGCCTTGGGTAAACAGAGAGAGGGGCCTCTGGAGCAGAGACCACCTCATGAACCAAATGTTATACAGCTAGGTGGGTGAGGAAAACTATGACTTGACAAATTCGCTAAGCAAAGATTCTGGAGAGAAATGAATCATTTAGAAATACAGAGAAAACAGCTTCTCTCTCTCTCTCTCTCTCTCTCTCATTATTTCTTCTCTCTCTCTCATTATTTCTTTGGAATATGGAAAACATTCATCCTTTTTCTTTTTTAATATTTTGCTATTGTTTTCTTTATTGAAACAGCATCTTGCTGTGTAGTTCATACTGGCTTTGAATGTAGTCTGGGCTGGTCACATACTTTTGGAAATCTTTTTCGCTCAGTTCTGGGATTGTAAACATATATCATCAGAGCCATCTCTCAAAACTCTCAACTCTCACTCAGTTGACCTGTGAGGTAACAAAGGAGAAGTCAAGCACCAAATACAGGTAAATTACTCAAGCCAATAAGAGAAGAAATAAATAACTAAATGGATCAATAAGTTGCTCACCAAACAGAAAGAATATGTAACTTAAAGAAAAAGGGGGACTTAAAAAAGATTGGTGAGTTCCCAGAAGACATTAATAAAAAGCTAACTGACCCAAACGACATAGTTCAAACACATGAATACTCAGTGTAACAAGTAGTCACAGACAATGAAAAGGTATCAAACAGAAATCGAGAGTATTAAAAATTGAACTGAGGGCCAGGGAGTTAGCTCAGTGGTTCTGGCACTATCTTGCAAGTGCAAGGATCCTGGTTCGATTCCCCAGTAACCACATACCATACTAGGCGTGGAGACTCATGCCCAGCAGCAACCAGTACCATATACCACAGTGCCGGGCGTGGTGGCTCATGCCTGTAATTCCAGCACGTGGGAGGCAGAGAGAGGAGGATTTCAGTGCTGTGAGTTTGAGGCTAAGCTCAGGGCCAGCCTGAACCACAAAGCGAGACCCTGTCTCAAAAAAACCTAAAAAAAAAAAAAAAAAATTATTGAAAGTGTTGGGACTAAGTCCCACTGAGAAATAACCTCTCAGGAAAAAACATGATCTTAAAGTCCAACCAAGACCTTTGTAACCAAGCTGGAGGCCATCCTTCCACACTGAGGAAGGCACTGAGGTAAACTATAGCTAAGTATTTAAAGTCAAAATCGACTACTCCCTTCACCTATTACCAGGAGGTTTCTATGCAGAAGCAGTTAGACCACTCTACTGTTAAAGTGCAGGTGCAAATCATTATAGAAGCCAATAGCAATGATTAGATCACTGGTTTCTGTAGAATAGTACATTCTAAAAACATACAATCTGCAGCTGTGCACATAGGTTGAGTGCATAGTTCTCAAGGAGACAAGTACCAGGTTCACAGGGAGTTACAGGATACAAAGTGAAGCTTTTTAACAAATTGTCTGTTTTTAATGTCAAGTTAGGTCTCACATTAAAAATGATATTGAGAGTATAGGCAGCTGAAGGAACTAAAGTGAGGACAGAGTTCTAGAACTAAAAGACAGTGATGCTGATGGAGATCAGTATTCAAAAATACTATTAAAACAATGAGAGAATATGATAAATGGATCCAACAGCTGCTAAGTGATTCAAAAATGTATCTAAAATTAGTTGGAATAAGTGAAAAATTAGAAGATAGTACAAATGGCATAAACATATTTGTATACAAAAACAATAAGAACAAATCTTTTCAAATATAAAGAATTAAACACAGATAATTGAGATATATAAAACTCCATTTAACCATGACCAAAACAGAACTCTTCCCCAACATACCGTAGCTGACATTAATAGAGAGACTAAATTCTTATTATATAAAATAACTCTTGGAGAGCTTAAACAGCCTTTAAATTGATAGCAGACTTCTCAATGTAAACATTAAAGGCTATGAAAGTTTGAAGTGAAATGTTTTAAACTCTCAAAGAATGTATCTTACAACCCAGATGGGTACATTCTACAAAAATGCCTGGCAATATTGATGAGGAAAGAAGGTATTTCTGTGACAAAGATCACCTTCCAAACATCAGGACTACTACAGTAGCACTCCAAGACATTCACAAGCACATCCTAAGAAGAGACAAGGAAGCTAAAGATCTCACTATACTTAACAGAATGAAAGCAATAGACAGAGTGAACAATTAAGAAGAGCAACAGTGAAATAATGCAATGACAGGACTAAGTCATCTCCCTCCTGTAATAACTCCATGTAAATCCTCTCTTTTATCCTGTCCAAAGATGCATCACGAAACAAAATCCAAAGATATGCTATGTACAAGAAATGCTCAATGTAAAGTAAGATGAAAGGGGACAATGTTGAGATTGTAACAAAAAAGTTAACAAATTTTTGTTAATTTGTAAAAAGGAAACAAATTTTATATATATGGGGGGGTGGTAGGGTGGGTGGGGCTATGGGAAAAAATGAGAATTAAGTTGTGTCTTATACTGGTACAAATCCCCATTATGGAGTGCAATCATGATGTGTATATTTAATGTACCAATAAAGATAATTTAAAAAAAAGAAAGAAATACATTCCAAATAAATTCACAGGTTGAAAAGGATGGAAAACAATGTTGCATACAGTTGGAACTGCAAAAGAAGAAGACATATCTATCCTGATTTCCAATAAAGTGGACTTAAAACTAAACCTAATCAGAGGAAGCAAAGAAGGTTGCTACATATTAGTTAAGGGAACAATTCAAGAGGAAGAGATCTAATTATAATCACAAAGATCAAACATTGGTGCACTCCATGTAATAAAACAAGCAATAGAGTGTGTAAGTGTCAGATAAATGCCAATATAATTATAGTAAGAGACCTCAAATGCCTCATTGTCATATGTAGACCCAACCCTGTGATGCTGAATTCCAACCTCTAGTCTACAGTAACAGGCAAAATTCTCTGTTCCCTTGGCAGTTATGTGTAATTTCTCTTCTAAAATGTTTACTCTTCACCATTTTATGACCGATACGTATTTGACACAATAGTCAACAAGCTCCTCGGTTACCTATTTTCAAGCATCTTCGTGATGAAAACTGGGAACATAATAGTTATTACCTTCACCCATCAGCTAGAGCTGCATAAGATCACTATTTTCCTTGACTTAGATAAGGGAAGGTAGTAATAATTCCTATTGTTAATAGGTATTAAGTGTGAGAATCACTTTGAGAGTCCCTCTCTTGCCTAGCAAACCTACATTAACTCTAGTTACCTCTTAAAACATTTAGCAGCATAGAAAATGTGTATTCTAAGTGACTTTCAGATTGTAATGCAGAATTCATTCCTCATTAATATCTATCCACTGTTTCTGAGCATTTGTATCTATAGACTTTGACCTGGAGCTTATGTGGTGTGTTGCTTTCTCTATAGCAATATTTCTTCAAATCTATACAATGCTTATTCACTTTCTTAGGTGTGCTAGCCAAGAAGATGTGTCAGTCTTTGTTTTGTGGAGTTTCTATTTTTTAAAAAAATAATCTAATTTTGGAGTATATATTTTCAAAATACATTGAATCCTCCTGGAGATTATGAAAAATCTCTAGCAGATCTTTTGAATAGCCGGTGCTTTGGTACATCTTCTCAGTGTACTCAACAGATATTGTTAGAAGCTCTCATAGTCAACTCTTAGAATAGTGATGTAGCTTTTTTTTACTGCTACTATCACTTATTATACAGTAATCATTTTATGAGGAATCATTGAGCTGTTTCTTTGGATTTATCAAATAGTTGTATTAGATTAGTTATATTTTAGAATGTTATTATTATTGTTTGTTTATGGAACAATATAGAAATGTATTATGTCAAGGTCCCTTCCATCCAGTGCCATCTAGCATGGTCTGAACTCATTTTTAAGACTATTTTAGGTCACACATAAAATCTCCTGAAAGTAACAATGGGATTGTTTTCAATCTCATTTTAAAATATATTTTACATTCACAAGTTGTTTTCTACTTATCTTTGAATTTGCTTTTAACATTTGCTTACATGTATATCTTGTAATTTGGTTTACGTCTTTTGAGAATGTAGTAGGGTACGTTTTATTGTCATGCCTATTGTATCACATGGAAGTATAAGACAAGAAGTTACTGTATCCATTTTATTGGAGACAAATCAAAAGCACTCTACCATTTCCTTCTTTCCTGAGACATAGTTACAGATAGATATCTGCACAAATTCATTTTTGTTCTTTCAGTCTGTCATCTCTGCTTCTAATAATTTGACAGAAAGTGGTGCCTGAATAACAACAGATTCTATGGAATCAAAAGAAATTTAAAATGGTACAGATCGACACTCTATCCAAGAGAAGCCTGAAATTTTGAAAACTATAAGTGATCTTAGAGTAGGTTTTTGGCTTTAGGCCTAGTTAATGACTTTAAATGCTTAGATAATTTTGTGATGTGAAGCATGTCAATAATACCTGATTCTCTTAAGAATAAAGGACCTATAAAAGAAAAACACTACTCATCTGGAGGGTGCAGGACTCCCCACAGGGAATTTCCCCCGGATTATGTTATAGTCCTTTTCTGAACATTTTGACATAGTTTCTATTTTTTTACTTCATGTGAAATTCTCTGCCCCTTCCTATGTGCCCTGCAAGTTACCTGGTTGTTCTTCAAGTGAACTTATTGCAGTCTCAGGAAACAAATCATCTTGACTGAATTAGATAGAAAATAACTAACTTCAACTTATCTTCAAAATAACTGAGAGTATGGTAAATCAGGAGAATCAGAAGAAAACCGGCAGAGTCTGTGTATACAGGAGTCAACAGAATGGAAGTAAGGCAAGGAAGCAGATCAGAAGAAAAATGAGTGAAGCGCATAGATTCCGAAGAATGAGAAAAAGACCGTGTGCAGGTAGTGCTGTGGCTCACAACTATTCCTATCCACCGTTGCTCTGTGGATTTAGTCACCTCTTCTTTATCTCCTTGACCCTTGATCTTTGTTTCTCACCTAAATGGATCTCTCTGTTTTCTTACCTCCATGTAAAGTCTTTTTAAAAATCAAAGTTGCAAGAGTACAAACTGTTAAGCAGGCTCCATGGGGCTAGAAACTCAGTTCCTGTCCTCATTCTTGCTGTTCACCAAGTTGTATGCAGACCTCCACTGGGGAGAGTCTTGATCTCTTGAACTGAATGTTCTTTGGATTCTGTAAATTCTATAGATTCTGCTGTTATTTAAGCACAGAATGTTATTTTCCACAGGGTGAAATACTTGGTGATGAATAAATAAACGACTGTAAAATGACAGTGATGCAACAAACTACATTTATTTAAAGATGCATTTTGATGAATTACAGCTAATCCAGTCTAATTTTGTACTGCGCACAAACACCTTAACCCTGTATTCTCCTTTTCCTTTCATTTTCAACAATTTGAAATGATAAAAGGGCTTCTGATAGCGAGGCAAAGAACAAAAGACATATTTCCTTGTTCATATTCACAAACATCTCCAGAGGAAGAAGTAGACATTTTCCTTTTCTTTTTTCTTAAACAAAATTAAAGTCTTTCTAGAGAAACCTGAACATTATTATTATACCTAATACGACCTGGTATGATTTATCATTGCAGGTTTTTATGTCTTGCAGAGTTAACTCCTCGTTTTGGAGCAAGGCTTTTGAACGTCTGCCTTCTGCGCTTCTCTTACGCAACAGTGTTGAACAGATTTCTCCTCCACTAGGAGGCGCCCCTTGGCTAGTACACCTGTGAATACTTCTTGGGATTTGTTGCAGAGCTCCCCTAAACACTGCTTGACCTCACAAACTGCCATGGCTCACCACTGATTTAAAGAGGCAGACTAAAATCTCCACATTAGGCTGCATCACATTTTTAATGTCCCAATAAAACAAAATTATCTGAGGGGAAATGATTTTTTCCACTGGCTCTACAGCAGTAAACATAGCACAAAGATGTAGGTGCCTTTGAAAAGTATGGTGCAAATACAGCCAGAACCAAACTGTATATCCCAAGAAATTACTAGTCAACACAATATTTTGTGCGAAAAGCAAAAATATATCAGCTTTCACATCAAGGGATAGGTTAAAGTTTTTAAAGATATCCCTAATTGTTAGAAATAACTTTTTGTTTTTAGTAAATGGTATAAGCATTTTGACCCCTGTATGACTAAAGTCACAATATACTGGCAATTTATAATGCATTGAACTATATATAAAGTAAACTAAAAACATCTCTGCACTGTTTTAATTCAGGAATTACCCAGAGAGGCATACAGCACTGCTGGATTTCCTAATTCAACACTCACTTTAAAATATATATATATATATATATATATA
>PVIR01038915.1:0-14115 GCA_004026965.1 Petromus typicus | reverse complement strand
GGGGGGGGAAGGAGGTATCAGGGATCAAACTCCAAAGCTTATGTTTGAGAGGCAGGCATCAGAACCACTGAGCTAACCTCCCAGCCTCTTTCTTCTTTTTATACATCTCTTAAAGGATTTCTGTGAAAGCAAGACTCAAACTTAACTACCACTTGTGTAAAAGTATTTTTGTTATTTAAGAAATATTTTCTAGGTATGGATTCAAATATCAGTTTTTTAGATAAATCCAAATGTTTACTTTTGGTATTCCATCTGTGGTATTATTTATTCATTCACTCACTGCTGTTCTCTTCAGAAGGCCCCCTCCCCTTGAACATGGGTAAAATTAAAACTAATTCCAATGAACAGAATCTGGTGGAAATGATAATGTGTCACCCTTGAGACTAGATCATAAAAAGGCACTGTGGCTTCATCCTTCCTCTGTCTTGCATCATTCACTGTTAGGCGAAGCCAGTTACTGTGTCATAAGGATACTCAAAAAGCTTTCTAGAAGGGGGGATGTGGGTTCTAACCAAGAACTATGTGAATGAGCAGCTTGGAAATAGAACCTCCAGCTTCATTCTCCATCTCCTAGCCAAAATCATGATTGCAACCTCATGAGAGATGCCAGGCCAGAATCTGCCAGCTAAACTGCTACTCAATTCCCGACCCACAGACGTCGTGAGATATTTTAGGTTGTTGTAAGCCCTAAATTTGCAAGTGATTTGTAACATGGCAATAGAGAACTGATAAACCATTGTGTACTATTTTATAGTAAAGAATTTATAAACCTTTAATCTATTTTATAAATAGGCCAAATAACATTGTTTAGTTTGTATACTTTTTTGTTATTGTTTCCTTAGACTTAGATTGAGAGATCTGTGTTCAAGTCATTATTTGTGTTCTGTATCTCTACTCTATAGTTTATGCATTTTAAAACTTGCTATTGTTATTTGTTGTTTAAAAAAACAAACCAAACAAAACAAAATAGCTGGCTGTATAGGTGCATGCCTCTGATCCCAGAACTTTGGGAGGCTAAAGCAAAAGGACCATAATGGGCTCCAGGATAGCCTGGACTACAAAGTGAGTTCAAGGCAAAACTGAATTACAATGTGAAACCCTGTCTCATAAAACCAGAACCAAAACCAAAAAGGAAAAATGTTATAAATTATTGAAAAGGAAAAAAATTTATTGTTACCCACACTGAGGTTCATAACTGAGAGCCCTGATTTTTTTTTTTTTTTTTTTTTTTTGAGACAGGGTTTCCCTTTGTAGTTCAGGCTGGCCCTGAGCTCAGCCTCAAACTCACATCACAGCAATCCTCCTGCCTCTGCCTCCTGAGCGCTGGGATTACAGGGGTGAGCCACCACACCCGGCACTGTGGTATGTGGTACTGGTTGTTGGGTGTGAGTCTCCATACCCAGTATTGTATGTAATTACCAAGGATTGAACCTGGGCCCTTGTGCTTGCAAAACAGGCATGAACCACTGAGCTAAATCCCTGGCCCCGCCCTGAAATTTTTGTAAAAAATCAATTCTTTTGTTTGTTTTGTTTTGAGACAGGATCTTGCCATGTAGTTCACTATGTAGCCCAACTGGCCTCAAACTCATTGCAATTCTCTTATCTCAGCCTTCCAAATCCGGGGATTACAGGTGTGTACCATGATTCCCAGCTAAAAATCAATTTCATAAGAGAAAAGTTTATAAATTTATTTCACATAATTTACATGACAAGGCAGCCTTCACAAATAAAGACCCAAGGGAAACCTATGTATTTTATGTTTACTTTGATGAAATGTGGACAATCATGGAGAAGTATGTTTGGGGAACTGGTATAAGACCTAATGGTAATTAATGGGAAGAATTTAGCAAGACCCATTTGTTCAGATTTTTCTGTATGTTCTTGTCTCCAGAGATAAGGATGTTCTTTGCTTCTATCTAGGTAAAGGAGGCCGCTTAAGTGAAGGTTTCATGACCTGCTTCTTAAGGTAAAGGGTTGGGGAGGGTAAAAGTGATTTTCCTTCTTCTGTTGTATAGATGCCATGGTTTTGCTGAAATTTTCTGTCCTCTGGGTGTACAGTTTGTCTTCATGAAAAACTCATGAATATAATAGTCTCTGATGTTTAGCATACTGAATACATTTTTAGTTGTTGATATTTAAATTTTTGGTGGACATATTTCCATTGATTGTGTTATAAGGATGTTGCTTTACTATTTCTGCCTTTGTGTGTTGTTGAGAACTCGTTTACTATCCTTATAGAGTAAATTGATCTTTCTGCTAGGAAGTTCAGGTGACTTCCTTGTATTAAAATATACTAATCTTCTGAGATAATTTAAGAGTTGGTCAATCTGGGTTTGTATAATTTGATACATGGTGTACCCTTTCATTATGTATTCCCAGGTTTTATTTTCTTCTCCCTCGGAAAAGTGTGATTGAATTGGAATTCATGGTTGTAACTATTAATTTTGTTCCATTATTTGATTTTCTTCTTCAAATATCCAAAAATCTGTATGTTGGGTATTATTTGTTTGGTTTCATATCACTTTGGTTTTTATCTTTAAAAAAAATCTCTTTAATTTTTGTTAGTGTTTCTTATTTTTATTTCTAGATACTTTCTTTTTAGTTTTTGAGACAGAGTCTCACTTTATAGTTCAGGCTGATCCTGAACTCAGTCTTGAACTCAGTAGTCCTCCTGCCTCTGCCTCCCAAGTGCTAGGATTGTAGGCGTGAGTCACCATGCCCTTTGTTGTATGTGGTTACTAGGGATTGAACCTAGGACCTTGCTTTTGCAAGGAAGGTTCTGGAACCACTGAGCCAAATCCCTGGCCCTCTGTATACTTTCTTATATATACATTTCTTATTTCTGTATACATTTGGGCCACATGTGGTGGTACATGCCTATAATCCCAGCCCTTTGGAGGCTTGCCTGGGATACATACAATAGTGAGCTCACAGCCAGCCTGAATTATGTCATGAGAATGTGTCTCAAAAGTAAGTAAATAAAATATATATGTAACTATACATTTGGTCTTAGCTCTTCTTTTTGATTCATTTAGGTTATATTCCCTGGGATGCATACTCTAGAAAACACATGTGTACACATACAGTGTGTTAGAAAGTATTCATGAGATCAGTACTTGTGACAAAATAAAGGAAGGACTGGACAAAAGGAGCAGCAGTGCAGTAGTTATGATGTACTAGTAAATGTTCAGTTGGGAAAGGGCCTTTGATGTATAATATTTGACAATTTATAGTATCAAATGGCTAATTTTGAGCTAATAATATCAGTAAACATAGAGCTAGAAAGGAATACATAGTAGCACTCATCAGATATAGTAGGCATAACCTTTAGAGCAGATAGCAGTAAATGTATAACAATGAGGAAGTAATAAGTTTTGAATAATAATTACCTAGTTTCCATTAAATTTACTTAAGTTTATACGTAATTTAGGTTTTAATAATGGCAGTGTTATATTATGTATCCATACAAATTGCCAATGAGGAATGTGATCATAATGTATTCCTAAAATGTACCAATAAATTCATTTATTAAAAAAAAAAAACACTTTATGTTTGCCAGGCAGAGATTTTGCAGTGAATCTGTCATTAAAATCTACTGTGTTTTTAAAGACAAAAAAAAAAAAAAAAGCAGTATTAATAACCTGCTTGCAGAATTCCTTAAAATGGAACTGGCTCTCATAGGCCAATAGGAGCCAGCACATTACTGGCCAACATGCAGTTGCAACAGTCTCATTAGGAGCTTTGAAGCTGGGATGGTCAGGGTGGCTGCCTTTATGCCTGGGCTTCTGTGTCCTGGCATGGGTGCCCATCACTGTTGTATGTGAATCTTTGGGGAAAGGATGTAACCTTTGACAATGAGCTTTTCTTTAGCTAAAAGAAATAAGCAGAGAAGACCTCAGCTACTGACATTGATCGTAACTAGGAAGGTGAGTGCTTTGATCCCAAGGACACACCAGAGTGTCCTGGGTGCTTGCATTCCTTGAAGTTTTATTGTGATTTCTATTTTTGAGGTTTATTTTTTCCCTGTTTTCATGTGTTATAATTTGTGGTTCGTGTTTCTACTTTTTCCCCTAATAGTGACTTTATAAAGATATTGAATTTTTGTTGTTATTCATTTTTTGAATATATTGGAGTTTTCTGGATTTTTAACCATTTGACCTTTATAGAGCACAGGATGGTTTGAGGATGGTTTGAGGTTCTTTCCTGTTTTTTTTCAGCTCAAGAGTGCCCTCTTGTGTTATTATGGTGAGGAGCAGCTTCTCAGTTACAGTGTACGTTTCAGACAAACTTTCTCTGATTCTCTTGTTCCTTTCTCAGTGGAGTGTTTATTTCCAGGAACAAGTATTGTACTTTCCAGAGTGCCTTTTTACCCTAGAGGAAGGATTCCCAAGATTACCACTGATGTTTGTATGAATTATCTTTTCTTTTTCAGTGTCGAGAATTGAACATGGTACCTTGCACTTGCAATGCAGGCACTGAAACCATGGAGCTAAATCCCCAGCCCCTTGTATGAGCTTTCTAAGTCCTTAATGACTCTAGTAGCCTCAGCTAATAGCCTTGGTATCAAATCAGTTCTCAGCTGTTCCCATTCTGAGTCAGGCACCTTCCTTCTGGGAGTGAACACCTGTTTAATGTTATCTTATTACACCAATTTTAAGACCCACTTTTTCAAACCCTTACTCTTAGGTATCACCACACACGTGTGGGGATTCTGCCTGATCTCTAGTATAGTTTTGACAATTGAAATTGGATATTATAGTATATTTTTGTGAATTTAGTATCAATTGCAGGAATTTTAATTTACTTTCCTTTTTGCTGTGTATAATTTTTAGGCGAAGATAAATGAAGAGTCACAGAAACCCAGAAGGTATATTTACTTTTTAATATGCAGGATTAATATTTGATATTCTTTTTTCATTTATCACTTCTGTTTATAAAACACAGTCTGGAGAATTAAGTTGTGTCTTATACTGGTACAAATCCCCATTATGGAGTGCAATCATGATGTGTATATTTAATGTACCAATAAAGATAATTTAAAAAAAAAACACAGTCTGTGCACTACATGTACACCTGGTTTGATTCCTTTAGGTGCTCCTTTTGTTTTTGCTTGATTTTGATTTTTTGAGACATGGTTTCCCTATGTGGTTCAGACTGGCCTTGAACTCATGACCATCCCCCTTGCCGAGGCATCCCCCATGGTGGGATTACAGGCCTGGGCCACCACACTCAGCTCTGATTTTAAATTTTGTATTCCTTGTTTTTTGAGACAGTGACTTGCCTTGTAGTACAAAGTGGCCTCAAACTCATTATGTAGCCCAGACCTGTATTCCTCCTGCCTCAGCATTCCTGAGTACTAGGATTATATTTGACTACTATACTTGGCTTGTTTTTCTTGTTTAAAAAACTTTTCCCCATTATAAATGAAAAGGTACTCTTCTACGTTTTATTTGTTTTGTTTTAGTTTTTTGAGACAGAATCTTTCTTCGTAGTTCAGACTGGCCCTGAGCTCACTATGGAGCTCAGAGAAGCCTCAAACTCTTGGCAAATCTCCTGCCTCTATCTCCCGAGTGCGGGGATTACAGGTGTGAACCACCACACCCAGCTATTTCATTTGTTTTGTTTTCCCTTCTACATTTTAATCCATGACCTTCATAGTGATATTCTTCCATTTGTATCTTCAATCCACCTAAAGCTCACCTTTCATTTAGAATGTGAAAAGGATTTAATCTCATTTTACTTCATACCATAACTGGCTTTAATATAATTTCTAAATAACTTGGGTTTTCCTTATAAAGATGGTGCTACCTTTCTCATAGGCTTATTTCTGTACATCGTAAATCTATTCCTGAACTTTCCATCTGTTCTGTTTATGTGTCCTTGTGTCCATCTAGTTTTTTGTTTTGCAGTGCCAGTGGTCAAACCCAGAGACTTGGGCATGCATGGTGAGTACTGTACTACTCTTCCTTGCTTTTTAAAAATTTTCTATAGTTCACTGAATCTTAGTAGTTGGTGTTTATATGAACATCCATGGCAACGGCAAAGACTAGAGCTCCTCCAAAGAAACAGAAGTGACGCTTCCCTCTTTCCCTTTTTATTCCATCCTGGTTACAAGCCTACTAGACTCATCCTCAGGGTGGTCCTTTCCTCTTCAGTATACTCATCATTCAGTTACACTTAAAACTCTGCTAAACCAGTTAACTGTATGTTTTTTAACCTACGTTGACACACAATTAAATATCACAGTATTATTATCTCCTTTTAATTTTCTTTTCTAAAACTGACTCTTTTCAATGCCTGTGTTGTATACACATCTTAGAAAAATGTTGTCAAGCCTCTAAAAAAGTTCCAGCTTTTGTCTGTTTGTTTTGTTTGCCCTGAGTATTGACCTCAGGCCTTTGAGAATGCTGAGAGTATGCTTTAGCACTGAGCTACACCCAGTCTAGCTAACATTGTATTTTCTGGTACTGAGTATTAAATCTAGAACCTTCATGCTGAGCTATATTCCTGGCCTTTTTAAAAATTATAATTTTTAAATTTTATTTTAATTTTTGTAATACTAAGGATTGAACCCAGGGATTTCAAGCTGACCTATGTCCTGAGACTTTTTATTTTATTTTATTTTTTCTTTTGAAACAGAGTCTCAGTGAACACTAAGTTTATGAGGCAAGACTCCAGCTTACAGTCTTCTTGCTTCAGTCTCTCAATGTGCTGAAATTACGGGAGTGTGCCACCACACCTCACTCTAGCTAACATTTTTTAATTTAACATTTTAGAGTAATTGCTATTGTTTAATTAATTTGAAATTATAGATTAGGTTAGAAGGGATGTATTTTCTAAGAAGGCAGTTATAACTAAGAATAAAATTATCTATTTTTAATTATTTTTAAATTATTATTGAAGTCTAAACTCAGGGCCTCTATACTGAGCTACATCCTCTGCCCTATTTATTTATGTCTTGCTGAGTTGCCCAGTCTGGGCTCATACTTGCAGTCCTCCTGCCTCAGTGTCCCAAGGTGCTGGGATTATAGATAACTGGCTTATGACTCTTTTTTTTAAAGGTTTTTTTTTGAGACAGGGTCTCGCTTTGTGGTTCAGGCTGGCCCTGAGCTCAGCCTCAAACTCACATCACAGCAATCCTCCTGCCTCTGCCTCCCGAGTGCTGGGATTACCTTATGACTCTTTTTATCTGATCTTAGAATAAAGATTTAGGCATTTTCCCTCTTCTCCTACTTTCTGTTATAATTTAATTGATAATAGGGTTATCTGTTCCTTGAAAATTTGGTAAAACTTACTATAAAACCTTGTAAGGCTGAAATCATCATTGTACTTATACATGCAACATTTTCTTTTGCCAATTTTGACATGTAATTTTGCAAACATTACTATCTTCATCCTATACTATTAAATATTTTAGCCTATAAGTAGCTATAATATTTTTGTGTATGTGGTGCTGGGGGTTGAACCAAGGGCCTTGTGCATGCTAAGTAAACACTATAATACTAAAACTAAAGCCCTAGCCTGATTGTAACATTATTTTCGCTATCTGTTGTATCTGTAGCTATTTCTCTTGATTTCATTGTATAATTTGATTATCTATATCTTTTCTTTCTTAGTCAGCTCTTTAGAGGTTTTTCTATTTTGCTTATCTTTATAAATAAGATGTTAAAGGGCCAGAGATTTAGCTCAGTGGTTCTGGTGCCTGCTTGGCAAGTGCAAAGTCCTGAGTTCGATCTTTGGTAACCACATACAACAATGCTGGGTGTGGTGACTCACGCTCCATCAGCCATTTGTACCACATATCACAGTGCCAGGTGTGGTGGCTCATGCCTGCAATCCCTGAATTGAGGAGGCAGACCAGCCTGAACTACAAAGTGAGACCCCGGCTCAAAAAAAAAAAAAAAAAAAAGATGGTAAAAATAAGCCCCAGCATAATTAAAATTACAAAAATATTGATCAGTTAAATACACTAATGAGAAGAAAGAAATTCAATTTGGCTCTCAGATGAGATTTAAAAATTTAAGACTGACAGTATATTATCTATAAATATTCCATCTCACCTTTCCAAAAGATTCTCCCTTCTTGCCTCCTAAAATAAAATTCATTACAAAAATCTGTCAGCCCAATGTTGATAAAAATGGTGATATTTGCATTTCTATTCTTCATGTACCCTGTGAGCATAAATATGGTTATGAAAAATCAGGGGAATGGTGGTTCCCTATCCACTCCGTGGAAACCATCATGATTAGTGTCACTTTCATGCTGGAGACCCTAATGGAGACTCACCTGCTAATGTGAATGCTGTGGAAGAATGGAGGAAAGACAGAAATGGAGATTTAAAAGGGAAATTGCTTGCTGTGTAAGAAAAAAAACAAGAAACTTCTTTTGAATGACATTTATTCAGCAGGTAGAAATTCTATTTATTTCAGAGTCTCTAATTGAGAAACATGGCACTGTTTTCCTGCACCCTATCTACCTATTACTGGATTTCTGTCATAATAATTCTGCAAACACTGGCTGAAACTGGGCTGCAATAAAACATGCCAGTCACCAATGCTGCCCAGAGCCTGAGAAGTGCCAGTTTTCAGATGTTTATGCACTTTGAATTCTAACGAAATATTTTAACCTTCAAGAAGATTCATGAAGACCTGTGCATAGCACAGCATAATCTGGATAACATATATACTGTTTATGTACATCCACACACACACACACCTTTTTTTTTTTTTTTTTTTAGATAGGGTCTCGCTTTGTAGTTCAGGCTGGCCTTGAGCTCACTGTATAGATTAGGCTGGCCTCAAACTCATAGCAATCCTCTTGCCTCTGCTTCCCATCACACACATCTTGTAATAATGCTTTCTTGTAGTGGGACAAGTATCATGTAAATTCTGAATATTTTTACAGGTTTTTTTCCTTATTCGTTGTTTCTTATCATTTTTAAAAGACTCCCTAAAGCATGTTAGAACAAAAGCAATTAGGACTAAAAGTTTCCATTTAATTTCCTTTAAACCCTTGAGGCTTCATTAAACTCTTTTCACTTACTAAACTTTTCTCTTCTTTGTACTGACACATTCCATTTTGCTTTTATCTCTTCTATCTACCACAAAGTTCTCAAATCATCCAGTTCAAGTACTGAAATAGTTAACAATTATTTGATTTTTTTCTTTTGATGGAACAAAGGATTGAACTCAGGACCTTGAACTTCCCAGGTAGGCACAGCATAGCTGAGCTATATCCTCAACAGTTATTTGATCTTTTTTTTTTTGAGACATGGTCTCACTTTTGTAGTTCAAGTTGGCCCTGAGCTCAGCCTCAAACTCATAGCAATCCTCCTGCCTCTGCCTCCCAAGTGCTGGGATTACATGTGTAAGCCACAATGCCTGGCACTGTGGCATGTGGCTCTGGTTGCTGTTGGGTGTGAGTTTCCATGCCTAGCATTGTTGTATATGGTTACTGGGGACCAAACCCCGGCCCTTGCACTTGTACTTGTAAGACAGGCACCCAAACCACTGAGCTAAAGATTTTTTTTTCAGGGTTTCACTTTGTAATTCAGACTGGTCCTGAACTTAGCCTCGAACTCAGCAATCCTCCTGTGTCTACCTCCTGAGTGCTGGGATTACAGGCCTCAAACTCATAGCAATCCTCTTGCCTCTGCCTCCCGTCACACACATCTTGTAATAATGCTTTTTTGTAGTGGGACAAGTATCATGTAAATTCTAAATATTTTTGTAGGTTTTTAAAAATTCTCTTGAATTCTAGTTCTGTAACTATCTAGTTGATATTTCCACTTGGTCAGATATAAGCCAATTTCTAGAGCCACCATACCTGGCACTATGGTATGTGGTACTGATTGCTGGTGGGCATGAGTCTCCATGATCAGCATTGTTGTAGGTGGTTACCGGGGATCAAACTCCAGCCCTTGAACTTTCAAGGCAGGCACCAGAACCACTGAGCTAAATCCCTGGCCCCTTCATGCCCTTCTTAGTCCTTTATATTTCATTGCCTCTATTCTTCTGTACTGTAGATTTTCTGTCACTTATTGTATAAAGAAATTGCAATGTGTATTTTTTAAAAATTTTGAATCAGGGTCTCACTTTGTTGTTCAGGCTGGCTGCAAGCAAGGCTCAAACTCAGCAATCCTCCTACCTCTGCCTCCAGAGTGCTAGAATAACAAGTGTGGGCCACCATGCCTGACACTATGGTATGTGGTACTGATTGCTGGTGGGCATGAATCACCACGCCCGGCACTGTTATTTGTGGTTACCTGGGATCAAACTCCGGACCTTGTGCTTGCAAGGTAGGCACCCAAACCACTAAGTTAAATCCCTGGCCTGCGATGTGTTATTTTAATGGAATTTGATTTTGGAATTCTGTTACCTTATGTAGTGAGTTCTTCCAAAATTCAGTTTTTCCTAATAAATAAATAAATATTCTAGGATACTAATTTCATCTTCTGTCTTTCTCTCTTTTGCTCTGTCTCACATGCACGAGTGCACACACACACACACACCCCAAGCTTCAAACTAGATATTTATTGGTTAAATTCAAGCTAAAATTCAAAGGAAAATGCATTTCTAGGGACAATGATTAAGAAATAGGCTGGATACGGGGCCAGGGATTTAACTTAGTAGTTCCAGCACCTGCCTTACAAGCATAAGGTCCTGGATTCAATCCCTGGTAACCACGTACAACAGTTCTAGGCATGGAGACTCATGCTTACCAGCACTCAGTACCACATACCACAATGCCAGGCATAGTGGCTTATGCCTATAATCCCAGCACTTGGAACACAGAGGCAGGAGGATTGCTGTGAGTTTGAAGCTGAATTCAGAACCAGCCT
Organism: Petromus typicus; assembly: GCA_004026965.1. Lineage (NCBI taxonomy): Eukaryota > Metazoa > Chordata > Mammalia > Rodentia > Petromuridae > Petromus > Petromus typicus. Next base: position 3,275 of record PVIR01038915.1, on the reverse strand, counting down.
GAATTACAAAGCAAGACCCTGTCTAAAAAAAAAAAAAGAAGAAAGAAATAGGCTGGGTGCATGTGTGAGATATGTAGTATATGGATTCAGTCCCCAACACTGTGGAAAAAAGTTAAAAATAGAAAGAAACAAAGGGCCAGGGATTTAGCTCATGAGGTACTGCACAAGGGCCCGAGTTTGATTCATGGTACTGCAAAAAACAAAAACCAAAAAATAAAAAAATAAATAAATAAAGAGAGAGAGAGAAAGAAATTGGCTTATATCTGACCAAGTGAAAATATCAGCTAGATAGTTAATGTACAGAACTAGAATTCAAGGACAAAGTTCAGAGTCAAAGCAAAGATATAAATTTACTCATCAGCATAAATGTGGTATTTGAAAGCTGTAAGACTAGGTGAGACTATCAAAGGAATGTAAGTTAGAAAGAGAGTCCGAGGAGTAAACTCTGGTCCAGTCCAATATTATAAGGTCAGGGAGCTAAGGAGGAAGTATCAAAAAGATGTTAAGTGGTTAGAAAGATGGAAACAAACCAGAAAGTATGGCGTCATGGAAGCCATATGAAAATATTATTTCAGAGAGAGTGACCAGAAGTTTTAAATGTTGCCGATAGCTCAAGAAAAACAAGGACTAAAAATTGATTGTTAATTAAAATGACAAGAAGGTTTCTGATCATCCTGACAAGAGCAGGTTTGATGGGAAAGCAGCAACAAAACCCAGAACTAGAGAGGTTCAGAGATGAAGGAAATTGGTGACAGTGAATTCATGTAGTTTTTTTTATTTTTAAATATCTTTTTAAAAAATTTTATTTTTGAGACAAGGTCTCACTTTGTAGTTCAGGCTGGCCCTGAGCTCAGCCTCAAACTCACATCATAGCAGTCTTCCTGCCTCTGCCTCCCGAGTGTTGGGATTGAGCCACCACTCCCCACTGTGGTATGTGGTACTGATAGCTGCTGGGCATGAGTCTCCACACCCAATATTGTATGTGGTTACAGGGATTGAACCCAGGTCCTTGCACTTGCAAGACGGGCACCAGAACCACTGAGCTAGATCCTTGGCCCTCATGTAGCTTTTTAAAAAGGAATTTGCTGAAAAGAGAAATAGAGTAATAAAGCAGTAAGTTGCAAAGGAAGTGGGTATGAGATAATTGGTTTTTTTAATTAAAAAGGAAATCATGTTGGAGAAGGAAAAAATGATGGAGGAACGGAGAAAGAGAGATTGAGAGAGAAATTTCTGGTGCAATATCCTTCAATAGGAGAGAGGAGATGGTATCTAACATATAAATGAAGAGGCTGACATTTGATGGCAGTCATACAATTCATCCACAGGTAACAAAGGAAAAGTAGAATAGATAAATACAGATGCAGATAATTAGGTGAGGGAGATTACTTCCAGTGCAGTCAAGGACTATATGAATGAATATAGAAGAAAAGGTCTTAAAGATTTGAGGAAGATGGAGAAAATAAAGAATTATCTAGGGTAATCAGAGTGAGTTGATGAGAAATAGTATGTTTGCTCAGTCACATTCTGATCCATTATGTTAATAATCATTAGGTTAATGATTATTTAAACTGAGACAAGTCAGCAAGTTTCAGTGTTTTCCTAAAGATACATTCAGCTGTCAGGGTACAAGTATGGAGTAGACAAACAACATTATATTTAAGCTTGGCTATGGTTAGCTAAGGAGTGCTTCACAGAAAAAGAGAAGTGAGTAGGAGTTGAGAGTATATGTTAGAGACTGATTAGAATTACTGGCCCTGGAATTTAAGCTGGGCAACAAAAGGATTTGAAACAATAAAATGGTAAGAAGCTGGCAGAATAAATGGTGTAAAGGTTCCCATGGAGATCAGAGAATTGTTAGAGCAGGGGTGAGATTCATGTCTGTAATTCCAGCACTCTGAGATGTTGAGGCAGAAGGACTGAGTTTAAACCTAACGTGAGCAATTTAGCAATTTAGAGAGACGTATCTTAGAATTTAAAAAGACCTCGGAGGAGGGTGTATATGGTTTAGTGTGAAGGCCCTGGATTCATTCTGTAATACTGCATAAAAGAGGGTGAGAAATGATGGTCAGACATCAGGACTAAGTTGATTTCACCCTAGTGATGCTAGGATAGTTCAACATACATAAGTCAATGAGTGTAATATATCACATACATAGGATCAAAGAAGAAAATCACTGTCCTCTCCCTCGATGCTGAAAAAGTCTTAGAAAAAAATCTAACATCTCTTCATTATAGAAAACCTTATTAAAATAGATATGGAAGGGCCTGGGGATTTAGCACAGTGGTTCTGGCGCCTGCCTTGCAAGTGCAAGGTCCTGGGTTTGACCCCCACTAACCGCGTACAACAATGTCGGACACTTGGGAAGCAGAGACAGGAGGATTGCTGAGTTTGAGGCTGAGTTCAGGATCAGCCTGAACTACAAAGTGGGACCCTGTCTCAAAAGAAAAAGAAAAAAAAGAAAAGATATGAAAAGACCTTACCTCAAAATGATGAAATTCATATATGACAAATCCACAGCCAAAATCATATTAAGTAGGTTAAGAACTGAAAGAATTATTCTACCACAAGGAATGTAACCATTACTTACTATAAACATGTATTAATAAAATAATAAAGTAACCAAGTTGCCACTAAAATGTATGGCATAGTTATCCTCTATGGGTACATAAGAGATAAAGACACAATAATATACATACACAAAAGGCCAAGTGTGGCGGCACATGCCTGCAACCCCAGTTCTTGAGAGACTGAGGCAGAAGAGTCAGCCCAGACTACATAGTGAGTCCCTATCTCAGAAAACAAAAAAAAAAAGAGAAAATATAAAAAAGAAAAAATTCCTTTTAAAGTATGTAATGAGATAAGATTGTCTACTTTTTACACTTGTGTTTAATATAGTACTTAAAACTTTGACTAGCAAAACCAGGCAAAAGACAGTAATAAAAGGGATGCAAATAGTAAGAAGTCAAATTATCCCTATATTCAGATGATATAACTGTTTAATAGAAGACCCCCCAAAAATCTCCACAAAAAATTGAAAACCTAGAAATAAACCTAACTAAAGAAGTAGAACACCTCTGGGCCGGGGAGTTAGCTCAGTGGTTCCGGCGCCTGTCTCGCAAGCGCAAGGACCCGGGTTCGATTCCCCGGTAACCACATAACAATACTGGGTGTAGAGACCCACACCCAGCAGCAACCAGTACCACATACCACAGTGCCGGGCGTGGTGGCTCACGCCTGTAATCCCAGCACTCGGGAGGCAGAGGCAGGAGGATTG